>MU227786.1:84796-102890 GCA_018584345.1 Thuja plicata
TTTAATTAACATTACATATCCCAATAAAATTAACTAAGTCGGCCAGAGATCTCAAATCTCATCATTAATCCAATTACTGTAAGTCGGCCAACATCATTGTTTCCACTCGACAATTTCAATGGTGCTCGGCATTGAACAAATTTTTCTCGTCACAAGCAACTTTTCTCAGCACAAGCAACTTTGCTCATCATAAGCAACTTTGCTTTTCATAAGAAACTTTGCTTGACACAAGCCAAACTTGCTCGGCACAGAACAGCCAAAAAAATTGTCTTTGAAAGATAAACAACTAATTGCTTTGCCAGAGTGCCAACTGATCAAGTACCCTTTTAATTGCCTTAACTCAACCATTCACTTGGTCTTCTTGTTAAATCTTCTTCATCATCAGTAGATATGGTACTCAAACAGATAACAGTAGTCTCACCAGTAAAGGTTTGATAGCAATGCCAAAATAACAATTGCTTGCATTGTCAATTTCCAAAACTACCGACTTTCTTGCTTGCATGTGTACACTCAAAAGATTGATGTCCTTCTTCACCACAATTGTAACAAGTTCCTTGGAACCCTCTTCTTCTATGTCCACCTCAAGAGTAATTTCCTCTTCCTCAGTATGAACTTCCGCCTTTCCATTCATTCTTTCCTTTGTCTTGAGATGTGTCTAAAATTGACTTGTCTAGTTCAGATCTACTATTTTCACCATGAGATCTACCTCTTCCTCTAGGTAATCTACCACCTCTACCTCTTTGTCTTTTTTCATATCTCTTGCTCAATTTCTCCTCAGCTTTTAGGGAAAACTGATATGCCTCTTCAATTCTTTCCATCTTTACCAAATTGATCTCATCTTGTATGGATCTTCTCAATCCATTTAGATATCTTGCTATTCTTTCCACCTCATCTTCCACATGTCCAGATCTAATGTCTAATCTGTAAAATTCTTTAGTATAGTCTTTCACCGAGCTATCTTTCTACTTCAAACTTTTCATTCGCCGAATTAGGTTACTCTAGTAATCACAAGGTAGAAACTTGCCTTTCAATTTATTTATAATCTTATCCCATACCTTGATTTTATCTTTACCTTTCTTCTTTCAATCCAATTGTAGATGCTCCCACCATAAGGATGCATGACCTTTCAACTTTTTGCTCGCAATATTTAATTTCTTCTCCTTAGAGATATTTTCATACTCAAAGTATTTCTCCATCTCAGTTATCCAATCTATCAATTCATCAGAATCCAACTTTCCACTATACTCAGGAGGATTAAACTGAGGTGTGGACTTCAAACTTGTCAAATCTCACAAGAATCTCTCTTCTTCCTGATCCATAACAGGTGCAAGTGTAACTTCACCTTGCACTTATTCTAGTTCATCATCACTAACATCTTCAAGATGTCTTCCTCTGTGCTGGGATATCTCAACAACTTCCAATCTTGCAGCCATCTGTCTTAGCATATCATCTAGACCTGGATCTGCATTTCCTCTCCCACGAACCATCTTGAATCCCTCTGCAATTGTAGTTCAAATTGCAATCTACTACCCCACAATAATATCAACCAACTAGGGTTAGGGCTTACAAGAAGGAACCTATATCTCACCTTCGCTCTGATACCACCTGACATGAGGAGGTAGGGACAGTGGGGCCAAAGGCACTCCCAAATACCAAACCAACTTGCAGATACACAATGCGGAAACAACAACACAAGCAGGAGAGAAGAAACAACAGATATCTTTTCATTAATTAATTGCTCAAACTCATTACATGTCAGGATGTAAGGACTTCTCGGTTTTGGCCATATAAATTCAATGAATTACAGAATGATCTTCATATATGCGAGGTCATAGACCTGCCTTCCAAATGTCTCAATAGTTAATTTTCTATCAAAATCTACTATCCTCCAAGAATTGACGCCTTAAACTAAGAACAAATAAACAAATATATACAAGAGTCCACCAAAGAGGTTGGCACTCAAATCCCTAAGTGAGACCCAGATTTAGGTCCACACAGATCCAAATGAGAGACCCCACATTAATTACGCCATGAAAATTAAATGCAGAAGTCAGCCAGATCAGGATAAACAACTCGGTAAGATGTTAACTAAGAAATAATCAACAACTCGGTAAGAACATAACCGAGCAACAGAAACCAACTTGGTGAAAGAACCACCAAGCAGCCAACATACACTGAGACCTGTCAGTAAACCAAGACAAAACAAGTAACCGAGCAACAATGATTACCGAGCACTTCACTGAGCAGCCTCCAAACAAGCTAAAGAACAAAAGAAAACATTTTTTTGGTTGAGCAGGATTGCCAAGGACCCAAGATGCTTAGGCATCATGGTCCCTTTCCCCTAATGCATGTTGGATACATTGCTTTTTGTCTTCTAATATTTTCCAAACAACATGAACTCAAAAAAAAGTAAATGACATGAACTAAAAAACAAGGGTTTTACTAAAGAGAATGTGACATGCACTTAAGCAAGCTCCTCAAAAGTGTTTGGACATTGTCAATCTTTGTTTTATAAGTATGTATATCAAGGTTAAGCTTTGTTTTACACGTATTGAAGTATATAGACTATCTAGTCATTTGTGCATGTCTCAAACTAATTTTATGAACAAAAGGTTAATTTTGTATCGCATTTTTATCGAGATTAATTTTGTGGCACATGGAGTCGATCTAGTGTGATTGGCATAGTCCCAAATTTTTATGAATTTTAATCATATCTACCGAGAACTTTTTAAAAGGGGGGCTTGTAATTTTATAATATA
The DNA here is from genome assembly GCA_018584345.1 of Thuja plicata. Lineage (NCBI taxonomy): Eukaryota > Viridiplantae > Streptophyta > Pinopsida > Cupressales > Cupressaceae > Thuja > Thuja plicata. The sequence goes on from MU227786.1 coordinate 87,556, forward strand.
TTGGAATTTTTTCTATTAAAAAAAACTATTTTAATTAGTAGCTTTCCTTATGTTTGAAAAAAAAAATTGGTGAATTATGCACATCACTAGAAATTTATATAGAATCCTGGACAATCTTGGTGAATCATTGATAAGTTCATCATTACCATACCAAATTCAATTTCCTCTTAGAAAAAATATCCTCCTATAAAAAACAAATTATTAATGTGGCCTAACTATAAAATCAAATGTTATCTAAATTGTGGGTCAAACGATATCTATAGAATTGTTGGTATAATCCCCCATATATCTGTTTTCTTTTATGTAATGCTAAAGTAGGGGCCTAAGGGTGTAATATCAATCATTAGTGAGTCAAGGGGAAACACCCCTATAGGTTTCAAGAGGATAGTTCCTCCTTTCAAAGTTTGAAGGGGCAATGCCCCCTCATGAAGCCATGGTGTAGCAACCCTTGAAAGGGTCGAAGGGTGGTGTTCCTCTTACGGCTTGCGGACAATGGCCCCATCATGCCACTATTGTAGCACCCCTTGCAAGGCTAAGTGGGTAGAACCACCTCATTGAGTTAGAGGACAATGACCCTAATGAACCTTTTTATGATGCAAAGGCTCAAGGGATGCATCACTTGCTATGGAGTACAAATATACTATCAAAAGGCATTGGAGCTCACATGGAGTAAATTTTTTAAATCAATAGCCTATAAAGAATGTGATTATATATAGACCCTACTCAAATCTATAAATTCTCTCTAATCTAATTACTCCCATTGCTTCTTGGGAAGTAAAATGTGTTTTCATTTTAATATGTTCATTGAGTCGAAGAAATTGGAGATCAACAATCCAAAATGAATTTTAGGATTGATCAACGTTTTAAAATGCAAGTGCAAATTGCTTGTTGGAAAGTAATGCAAATGGTTAGATTAGACATGAATTTATAGTTAATAAATGAATATTGATGATATTACCCTAATAATAAGTGAGAATTATGTAATAATAATGAAAACCAATTTAAATTTGTAATGTTTATAAACTTTAGGCAAATCAAATCTAATATGAACCGAATATTATGATGAAACAATTGAATTTAAAAATTTTAATAAAATAATGTTCATGTGATTTAACTAATACTAAAATATTTTTTTATAAAAAATGTGGTGATTTGGTTTGCCTTGTACTATTCATCAAAAATTGAAGCTGATTTCAATTTTTTTTCATTTGAAAAAAAATGTCCCTCTAAAAATCATGGATGATCTTAGTCTTCTCTTTCTAGGTCTAATATCAAAATCTAGGTATTTGCTATCTACCGTGCAATATTTTTCATCTCCTTTCCTCTAGATCTCACTATGTAGATTTATTATTTATTTTTTCTTTTAGATTTGTCCAAGTACACATTTTCAATCACAACTCTAAATTAAGTTAACTAAATTGTTTTACTAGACATGATTTTTAGACCTAGTTTTTAGTAAAGAGAATTATTCATTTCTTTATGTTTTGGTGAAGGTTATCTCTATTTTTATATATAATATTTTCTATTGTTAAATATTTACTTTATAATTTATTAGAGTTTGGACTTGCATCATTTCATCTCCATTTGATCACTATTCTCTCACCCTTTGATTGCACTTCAGTATTGCATATTGCAATATGGCTTGTGCTCAACCCTTACCCTTTTTGTATGTCTTCACGTATTTCATGATTGGTTTTATCTCTTCCATGGATCATTGAGAATATAATCTATTATTATCACAAGGGGGACGCTTTTATACATGTCTAGTTCATGATTGATATAGTTGACCATTATGTAATAGAGCTTCATAAGCTATCAATGGTGGTTTCAGATGCGACTAAGAGAAGACTTATCTAGTCCTTTTTATACAAGGCCTATTTGAATCACTCAAGGAATTGGTAACAACAATTGATCTAAATTCATTAGAAGAAGACATCAAAAGTTCTTTGAGTTTGGAGGACATGGTAACCGAGAAAAAGCCTTGTTCTAAGAGTACCCCATTATTGCTACAAAAAAAGTTTCCTTACAAAAGTGTCCCTCGGTCTAAGGCATTATCCTTCGAACTGAGCAAGATGTATGAAAGAAAGAATGAACTCAAGAGGAAAAAAAAAAATTTCTCTTGTTGTGGACTTGGGGATATAGATATTTGGGTAAAGGAAAAACACTATATAGAAGCAATGTTAGATAAATAATTGATATTTGAGGATGAATTAGAGGTAGTTGAAGAATATATCGATGATATTAATGAAGAATATAGAACCAAAAAGGAGAGTACACTTTGTCTCTCTCTCAAGAGCCCAAAAATACCTTCTCTTCAAGGTTTGTTTGATGTTAGATGGGAAAAGGAAAACTTTCCTCATTATTGGTGGAGCCACACACAACTTGATTGATGAAGGTTTGGTGATGAAAATAATATTTAAGGTAGAATAATTTGAATTCGTCAATGCCATAGTAGTTGATGGATCTCATTCCATACACTAGAGGACTTAGGAAACTCAATAGTCTCTTGGAAATCATATGGTATGTGATTATTTTTATGAGTTAGGATCTGGGGGATAATGATATGATCTTAGGTATACAATGGTTACATTATCTATGATAATATTCATAGAGATAATAGACCATGGAAATTAAATCTATAATTGATGGGAATAATGTTGTCCACATAGGTATCTTATTTAGATCTCCAGAAGTGATGAAAACAAAGAAGATGGAGAGAATAATCCATACTTGATCTTAGAAGCATCAATATAAAATTGTCTAATTCTTCCTACATAGTCTCCATATAGAAAAAAAGATGCTTATCATGTTGATATTCAAAAAATTATGGATAAGTATTGTCCAATGTTCAATGACATGTCTCAAGGACTACCACTAGATTGTGGGTTTTATCATATTATATAGTTAGAAGGAGTTAAATGTGTTATCACTATACCATACCACCATCCAATAATATAAACAAGAGATAAAGAAGGCTATCAAGGAACTTCTTAACATAGGATTCACAAGACTTATTTCCAACTCATTCACATATTTAGTAATTTGGTAAAGAAGGATGCTACCATGAGAATGTGTATTAACTATAGATCTCTAAACAAGAAGATCATCGAGAACATATATCATATTTTAAGGATAGATGAGTTCATATATGAATTACATGGATACATGTACTTCTCCAAGATTTATTTGAGATTAGGATACAATCAAATTTGTATGAGGGACAAAGATGTTTAGAAAACAACTTTCTAATGTCATTATGGTTATTTTGAGGTTTTGTTCATACCTTTTGGAATCATTAATTTCCTAGCTACTTTCAAATCATACATGAATTAAAAGGTCATAAATTAGAATATCTCATCCTCGTAGTACTTGCCTCCCTTAGATGAAGAAGGTAAGCTAATTTTGATCCTTGAAGAAGTGATGGACACATGCATCAAAATCTTATAGAATGAGGTCATTACAAAGTATTTAATGAAATGAACAAATTTCCAATTAAAGATACCACATGGGAAGGGTCTAAGATTGTCGAGCACCCAAACTTACATTTATTGAGGGTAAGAAAGGTTAGGGAGGGAGGAATTTTCATGTCTCCATTACAAATTGGGAATCAAGGATCAAGGCTGTGGCCTAGCATGTACCCCAAAGAACATAGGGCATAGATTGGGGGGGGGGGTGGGGTGACTCAATGCATATTAAGAAAGAAAGAGTGGTGATAAATGGCCAAAATATAGTGGTGGTAGCATGTAGAAAGGAAAACAAATTTTCAAGGTTGTAAAGTTAACCTCAAGTATGACATGTCAAATTGAAATTGGTCCTTGGTGCCAATTTTAACCTTTTTTGACCTATCTAAATGGTGTGTAGGTAAAGTATAAATTGAGAAAAACAATTCATTTGTAATCATTGAATATTATGTTCAATATTTTGAACACTTGTGTCAAGCCATCTTTTGTGGATGAAAACTCATAAGAAATTTTGATCAATAGACGAAAGCAAATGATTACTAGAATTTTGGGATAACAAACCTTTGTTTTGTGAAGAGATTCTCACTCAAGGAGTGGATTGGAGCTGAAAGGCATTAGAGGAAAGTTCATTGAGTCTTTTTGTTATTATGGTGTAATAATTTTAAACATTCCAAATTGTTGGATTGATGTTAATACAAGTTTTATGATTCAATTGTGCAAGTTAATGTGTGTTGTGGTGCTTAATTCATTTCTACTAATCATATATATTGGTGAAATTGGAGATAAATTTTAATATATTATGTTTTTATATTCCAATAATTGTTCCCATTGAATTTTGAAAAGGAAAATTTCAATAGCATCAAAAAATATTTTATGAGAGGAGGAGGACAATGGTGATAGAGATCTTGTTGTTTCCTGCTCATGTGTAGATGGAAGTTTTCACCCTAACTCTTTGTGGGATGTGTTGGAGTTGTCCCTATTCAAGATTTGATTCCTTGAGTAGGAAATGTATGTTTTGGCTATCCTCCATGCGTCTTTTGTTGAGGTTCTTGTTTGCCTCAAAATGGTGGTTGCCCCTTCCAATGTGGGGCTCCTATCTTCCTCCCTAGTGTAGTTGGAGCATCTAGGTTGGGGCCCTATTTTCATTCTTTCTTTGGGATTTGAATGTTTTCCTTTTGTCCCATTGTGTTTAAGAAGCACCCCTTTCCTCTGTTTACCCTTGCTACTAGTGTTTTCTCATTGGAAATTGTGATCTTTATGCAGTGTGGATTGATGTTTCTTATTTTCCCCGACAGTTGCATTTGGTCATGTTACTATGTGAAGAGGATTTTATTGGAGGAAGTTGTGTTGTTGAAAGCTTTTTCTTCCACTTAGTAGTTGGATTCTTTGTTTCTTTGATGTGAAGGTCATCTACTTGGTGGTTGGCCTCTTCTGGATGGACTTTGTTTGACCCTTGGCACTTTGGTGGAGACAAATTCTCTTGGGTTGTCTTCTCTGTGTATTTGTAGATTGTTTCCACCTCTAGTTTTGGATGACATTTTGGACCCTTTGGGTTCTGTTCTAGAGTTTTGTGTTGTTGTTGTTGTATGGGTGTTTCAACATAAGGGTTTCTCTTCTTGTGTTGTGTCTTTATTTTAACCTATGTCCATGTGTCTCTTTCTTGGAGGCTACACTTGGTTAGAAGGTTTGTTTGGTACCTGGACTTCTTTCTATTCCACATTGTTGGGAAGTTGAGAGGAGTACGACTACATTGCTAGTGCCTTTCCTATCTTTGGTTCCTCTACTATGTTTGTAAGATATGCTTGTTACCATGGACAAAATGGTTCTTTCATGGGTGAGGACATTGTTTGTGGCATTGGCTCAATTGCGGGTTTTGGGATCCTTTTTCTATAGTTTGTTCACTGAGAAGTGTTTCTCTTTTTGATGAAGTGTTTGAAGAACCTCAAACACAAAACTTCATCACCACATCAATGCAACATACATGGGTGAAAATGGACAATATGAGTAAAAACATTTCCAAATTGAACACGTGCATCAATTTAGGCAACACAGATGTGCTAATGTAGTGAACGTAGACACCAATGCAATGGACAAGACTGGACAAGGGAACTAATACAATGGATAAGGGTGTTAAGTTGAAATACATGGGCACAAAGTCTCAAAAAGAGGTAATGAATGAAAATTTGATTATTTTGAATGATATTTGACAAGAGATAATCAAACACAAAGACACAATGGATGACTTGACTTGCAAGGTGATATGGTTAAATAGCTTATAATATTTTTGTAGATGAAAATACACCAAACACATAGAAGAACCCTATTATTCAAGTTGGGATTTTACTCCTCATAGACTAACAATAGCTACATTTATCCCCTCTCTAAGTGAAAGATTACATATGTATCAATAGTTTTGTAAACCTTGTAAAATGAATAGTGTGGGATTATAAGGCCATGTGTCATTTTGCACCCCCTACCTTGGAGTACTGGCCTTTCCCAAAGTAGACTATACCTCACCACATGGAAACACAATTTAAACACTTTCCCTCCCCAAAAATGATGCACTACTTACAATAATGATCAATGTTACTAAAGGCTTCTAAACCAAGGTTCTTAGTGGTATCTAAACACTCATCTCATTGAATAATTCTCAATATTACAAGGTCTCCCCCTTTCTCATCACCAAAGAATTTTTAGTGAATCAAGGGTACCAAGCATGGTGCCCAAAAAAAGAACATGGGTACTGAGATCTATGACATCGATGCAAAAATACTAAAAACAAGAACTAAATTGAGAGCAAGGGCACTGAACTATAAAAAATAATAATAAAATAAACTTATACTTTATAAAAAAACCAATTTCAAAGCTTGTGAGTGTTCTTTTGACTTATAAGACCTACAACATAAATTATAACACAATAGGGAAGACACAAATTCTACAATAATAGGTTTAAAAACAAGTCTAAGGGGCCACAATATAGCTACAAGCATCAAACGATTGAATGATCCTTCAAAACCTTGGGATAGTGAAAAGCTGCAAACCCTTAAAAATAACCCAATTTCTACAATAAGGACCTACAATAATAGAATGTTGAAAAAATCAAAACATGCGTAACCAAGACATAAGAGTTAGTGAGGCCTTAAAAACATTAGGTGATCAAAATGACTATTAAAATAAGTGTGTCAATTTAGGCGAAATAGGTGCCAATCTAGATGGCATATATGTTGATTCGAACAAGGGCGCCAATATAGACCACAAGGGAAACACTCTATGAAACATAGTCACTAAATCGTAACCACGGGTTTGGATAAGCCTTTGCGAAACATCCTTATGTGAGAGGATCAAATTAAGAGGTTGATTTGGAATTGATGGATAAGATGAAAAGTTGGTTTGACTTATGACATGTTTTTAGGTTCAATGAATCTAGACAAAGTGTTAGTTATGACACTTGTCACATGCTACATGATTTTTTTAATGCGACCCATGTGAACAAGTTCAATAGATAGGATTAAATGGACAAGTGAGGAGAAAAAGGTCAAATTAATTAAAAAATATGTCTAGGCCACAATGCTACATGTGATACAATATATATGATGCTCTATGAGACTTGCAACATAATTTTCAAATGTAAAACACTATGCCGATTAGATACCATTATATTTGATAACTAATAATAGTTTGTTGTTATGTTGACTAGAAAAATGCTTCCTCTAATGGCTGCTTGTAGGTGAACATAACCTAAGTTACAAATATATCTAACCATCATCTATGGGCGTGAATGCCAAAAATTTAAACTCATACATCCAAGTTCATGTATTTAGATAAACCATCTTAGGTAATTTGTTAGAGAACAACACATGATGGTTGGAGGAACATGCAAGTTCTTCTCCTTGTGTAGATAATTTATTTACACCAATCACCAAATCTCGATAGTATATTAAAAAAAAGATCTATCTCTACAAGTAATCAATTTGCATTCACTGTTAATGAACATATCAAGGACACACCTTGATATAATTATTCCTCATCTTGGATGAACAAAATTAACAATCAACAATAATCTCAATGACATTCACTAATATTCGCACATCAAGATGCATTGACACACAATTACATTTTTTTATACTTTTACGATTAACCCAATTTCAAAATTTCATAAAGACATAAGCAAGCTCCTCATCTCTCCTCAACACCAACCCTATTTTCCTTAAACTAAAAACCTCTAGACAAATACTTCCTTTAAGTACAAAATATTCAATTGTATGAAAAATAACCATTCATTTAAAAAAAACACAAATCTATTCTTAACATTTAAATTTTCAAAATCCATTTATTGAGAAACCTTTCTATACCAGATCTCAACCATCAATCTTCTATTACAATATCTAAAATTCATTTCAAATTTAACAAAACACCAACCTTCTTATTCAATTTATATCCTCTCCCTTTATATAATATACTAGTAACTGCTTGATTTATAAAGAAAATCACAAGAGGAGTATGCAACTAGATAGTGCTAACCATAAGACCTTAATTGGTTTAGTATTTTTGTCACTACTTTTAAATATTTAGAGAGATCTTTTTTTTATTTCTTCAACTCATTGCACACGTTTGTCTCATATGAATATAATAACTTTTCTAATGTTTTTTTTTGGGAAAAGGAGAAGAAAAAACTAATTATTTTTAAGTTCAAGTGGGTGGGTTGGTGATGTTTGGTAAGGTTGGTCATATTCATTTGTCTTGGTGGGTCATTTCATTTTCACTCACCAACCCTAAACACAAATTGTGTGCCTAAAAATGAAAGAATTTTTTATGCATCTTAACTACTTGGAAAACCATAACAAATTTTAACAAAATGAAATTTAGTTGGTATATTCTCATATTAGCATAGGGAAAATCACATGAAAAAGTAAGTCAATGACAATGATAAATGTGACCCACTTCACAACTTTCCATGGAAGGTCACCTTTATTAGTTTGAAAAGTTTTGGATAGGATGGTGTGAGAAAGGTATATTGAAATGGTTAAGTGATTATATAAGTGTTGTTATAGAATAATTCAAATTAAGCTTCAGTTGTCACTAATATTGAAAGGGAATAAAAGTGTAATTTTCTATTTTTAAATGTTTATATTTAATTTATTCAAATAATTATTGTATTTTGACAATGTAAGTTTTGTTATTTTATTTATTAACATGAGAATATAAAGTTAACTAAAATAATATTATTTTTTGTAAATTAATTAATTGTTTTTTATGGAATAAAGATGTATATATATATATTTTTAAGAATAATAATTAAACAATAGTTAATATTTAAGATTAAAATTTGAGACTGGAGTAATAAATGTAAAATTAAAATACATGATTAAGTAAATCATTAGCTTAAATTTAAATGGAGGGTACATTTTAGACACCTATTATTCTTATGTTTAGACTTACAATTGAAATGACACACAAAAGTAAGCATAATTATTCATTTAATTATGTGATTAATGGTGCATATAGTCATTAAATATCCAATTATTATGTTTAGACTTACAATTGAAATGACACACAAAAGTAAGCATAATTATTCGTTTAATTATGTGATTAATGGTGCACATAGTCATTAAATATTCAATTATTATCAGCTTAAGCAACCATTGTGGGGTGTGAGTTTGTACTTCGGATCTGGGCATATCACCTAGAATTGGCATTGTCAAATTTTGGATTTGACATCTTCTATGTTTAGGTTCAAAATATAAAAGGGGAATAGGGATTTGTTAATTCTCATTTATCCCCAAAACGTGGATTTGAATCTTCCATCTGAAAAGGTGGAATTGGAAATTGTTTAAATGAGAATTGGGGGTAAATCAATTTTGATAAAATTTGAAGTCCATTTTGTAGATGCTCTTAGGTTTTTAATAAAATTTGAAGTCCATTTTGTAGATGCTCTTAGGCGGTGAAAATAAAAGATAGTTTGAGGCTCTATAGCAGATGCAAGCATGCTCATATGGAATAATTGCCACAAAATTATCATGTTTTTCTGCCCGTCAATATATGAGAGCTCCCTTTCTTAGGAAAGATCAATGAAAAACAGTTAGGGCTTATGCTAAACATGCACTGCCACTAGTTTAGAAAGAATGTCAAGAAGGTAATTGGGGAGGAGATTCTGGCACCACGGGTGAGGAGGGTAATTTTCCCATCTCAAGTAATTTTAATCTTTTTATCGAATGCTTTCGACTTTCTCTAGTATCTACAAATGTTAAATGCAATTTCTGAGAAAGTAGTAAAGGAGGTCTTCCTCCAAAATAATAGGTTATTATCAGTTGTCCAAGGCTATGAATTATGGGGGGGAGGGGGGGGGGGGTTGTTCAAGAGCATATAAGGGGGTTTGTTTCCCCACCATTACTTGCTAAAGGGCTATTCTTTTGTGTCTATCTGCAATGCAATTAAGAACACATAGGGGTAGCTCGCTATACATTAAAAGAAAAAGTTATTATATAAAGGCTTTGAATCATTATGTTGCTTATATCAAAGATCCTTTCCAGGTAAAAAGATGAAAAAAGCTCTTCATTTTTAGTTATGAAATTCTTCAGCTCTTGCGTGTCTTCTTTTACAATGCCCTTTTTGAAGAGGCTCCAAGATTTTTTCATTTTGGTTTTCCTACCTTTTGCTTCCAAATTGAAAATGTCTATTAGTTCCCCAATATGGGGTTTTACTTTCACTTTGTGACACTCTCCAGAATATCATAGTTGGGTCCAACAACAAGTTTCCTGGAAATAATAGTTCTTTCCATAGTGTGCCCTTCCACCTATATGAAAGGTGTGTATAGGTGAGCATATATCTCTCCATCATGAAAGTGTCTCTGTTCTTGTCCCCATACTATTCTCCCAAGCACTTTGATGATTATTTCATTGGTTGGTTCATCTCATGTGCATGAAAACATGTGTTCGAACTTGGTGTCCCAATCTTCCCCCTCACACTTGCACACTATGTTGAAGATTCTCTCCATCGACTCTGTTAGTTTTTACTAACCAAAATGCAACTTCATACCTTAATAACCTACTCTATGTTTGAGATATTTTAGCTTTGTAATGAGTTGTTGTGGTTATGGATAGGGGAATGCTATAGGGGAGAGGACCTGGTAGTTGAGCACCTTAACTTTGCGCTTCTCAAAATCCTATGTGAAAAGTTCAAATCACTCTCATTTTTTTTAAAGTAGCTTACTTGGCAAGTCCCCTGTTTATAACTAAGGTTTCAGGGCCACATCATCAAATATGATGCCACATCAGCATGCTTTTTGCCAAGGTGTCCAAAACAGCCCAAAAAAAAAGTGAGACCAATCGTAGTGTATTAGGGACCCCCATACTTGTGCAGATGATGTGGCATCACACAATTGGTTGCTTTTTAGAATAAGGGACACATTTCATTCAATTATGGGTAGTCATCATTAGCAAAAACAACTTTAAAGTCACAACTATTGATACAATGTTGTCAAAAAAATTGGATATTAAATCAACAAATGTGGGTATCAAGTTAACAACTCCTATCACAACCATTGGAATGTGTTCAAGTACTAGGTCCTCTCCCCTATCTAACTATTCACACCATGTTTCCTCGTGATGATGTTTGAATATTGTCAGAGATTTGATGCTGACATTGTGCAACATGGTGAAGAATTGGTGTTGATGTTTTTAGGATGGATTCATTTGCGAGTAGTACTATTTTTTTTAATTTGTAGGTTTGTATGTATCTTCATAAAATTTGAGTATGCTACAAGTAATTTGGTGTTTGGCTTTATATTATAAAATGTGTTTAGCTTCAAGATTTATCCTTACTTTCGTTGATTTTTGAATTATCTACTGAAGATAAATCTACAATGGTGTCTGCCTTGGGATTCTATAGGATTTGGACATGAATGATCTTTCTTTTCAATGTCCTCTTTTTGCACTACACCGTCATGATAAAGATGCTTGAACTAATTTGTATGTTTTAGTTTTCTTGGATCTAAGATATTGTTTGTTATTCACATTGAATATGTTAGAATGTGATTTTGATTATTGCTGTTTTCATTAACGGTTGTCATTTTTGAACATATTCTGGTTAATTAGTTGTGGTTCTATTTGTCTTTGGTGATGCGAAATTAGGACACTCTAGATGATGTGCTATAATGTTCTATCTTTGGTCATGATTGTCCTGGTCTCATTCATGTTGTAACGTACGGAGATACACTCTTTTGGGTTCAGACCTATCCGTTCATCGGTGATTGTGGTTCGGAAAAATATTATGCATTGTAGCGTATAAATCTTATTCTTTGGCTTCAGATAGTGTGATGAGTGGATAGTGTGTTGTATTGAGTGAGAAGATTTCGGTGTGGTCCATGTTTCATTCCTTCCAATGCGAGAATGTCTTGTTATTACCCATTTCAAATTGTATATGGCCAAATTTGTAAAATGATAATTGATATTGTGCTTGGCCGACATGGACGAATATGGAATCATGGAATGATATATGTAGAAGATGTTTTATGTTCGATGAAGAGGAGTGGATGTGCATGCGATGTGAAATTGAATATAAGATATTCAAACATCATTGTGTGTGCCATTGTATGCAACTAGTGATATCAGATTATTTTTTCTTCAATGTTGCAATTGGTGTGAAATATTTCAGTGGTGCAATTCTTTCTCATTAATTCTTATTTTGGCAGTTAGCCGAGTTTCAGTTGTGATAGCTAGTTTATGTATTTAGGGCAGTTAGCCCCACCGACAGTGAGCCTTACCTACAGTGAGCCTTACATATAGTGAGCCTTTGTAAGAAATACCTTAACCGGTGTTCTTATTCATGAGAATTAGTTTCTTCGTGGTTTTTCCCATCTTGAATTTTCCACATGAATCTGGTATTCATTGTGTTCGGTGTTCCTTTGTGCTTTCAGGTTTATATCTTTCATATTTATCTATTTGAATTATGGTTTTTCTGGATTGGTTAAGTTAATTAAAAAAAAATTATGATAGCTAATTCACCCCCACCTCTCAGTTATCTAAATTATTTTACAATATAATCTCAACAATCCTTATTGTTGTCTACAACCATGCAAGGTTATTCCATATCTTAATGATTTATTTGTGTCTATGTGGATTCATTTTCCCAAATCAGAGTGATTATTTCAACATGTTTCACCTTAGGATCATTGTTTGTAGATTCTTTTATTGATTGTTTCAAGTAGTCTATGATATTTTATTGTGATTGATTTACTCCATGTAGTTGAAAATTTATGAATGTTGATTCTTTTAGTATTTGGTTTTCTATTCCCAGTCACATTGTCACATATTGGAAATGATATAATTTTGGTTTTGATCTATCACTTTGTTAGGTAGTAGATCAACCATTGAATTGGCTTCATGATATGTATGTGTTAAAGTGTAGTTAGGGATATTTTTTAGAAAATGTGCAATTCTCTCTATCCATTGCATTTCTTTCCAATTTGGTGATTGTGTCTTTGATATTGCATTGATTACTTTTTGAAAATCACCTTCTATATCCAAATCTATAATTGATTTTTCTAGATATATTTTTAATCTTTGTTGCAATGATGCATATTCAGCCTCATTATTTGTGCCTTTTGGAAATTTAAAAAAACTTGCCCATTTTCATTTACCTTGGTCATCTTTGATAGAGAAACCTACTCCTAATAATATGGGTTTTCCTTTGGATGCCCTGTCAAAGTTTATTTTGTATCTTCCTTTTCTAGGAGGTTTCCAAATTGCTTCTTGTCTTTTGGATTTATTTTTTTATTATGTCTCCTTCAGGCACTATGACATGTGGTCACTTTTTGGTTGTTTGTTCATCACATTATGTGAATTATTTTTTTTAAAATTTTGGAATTGATGTGCTCACATATACTTATTTCTAATTAATGTATGATTATATCCAATGTTTCTTTGTTTCCTTTAAATTTGTTTTTGTTCCACTCTTTCCATAAGTTCTACATGATTTTTGTAGGGACCTCTTGCCATAATCCTTTCCATATATTCCCCTTTTTGTATTGTGGTTTATTATTGAAATATTTATATTAAATTACTTTATAATGGTCCATATTTATCTAATTTGTTGCATAAATACATCCAACAATGGTATGCCACTTTGCAGTTTACTAAGAGGTGATTTATTATTTCTTCTTCTTATTTAGACATTGGACATCTGTGAGGTTCCATAATTCTAATCTTTTGGAGTCTTTCTCCTATACAAATCTTATTATGTCACGTTGTCTAGGAAAAATCTCCAACCTTTGGTACAATGTATTTCCCCCAACATAATTGGTTGGCCAATCTTTTTTACTATTATCATACTCTTCTATTGTGTATCATAATCTAACCATATAGTTTCCTTATTTTACTCTACACCATAACAATTTGTCTTCTTTTGTTGATAGAGTCAATTTTTGTTTTTCTAGTTTTGTTATCATTAGTGTTTGTATATTGGGTTTGATTGCTTCCAAATGTTTCCATTGGTAGTTTAATATTTCATTCATGTTGGTGATATTAATATAGTCTATAATTTTGTGTTTGTATATTATTTGTAATTGACATTTGATTTGATTCAATTTAGAGATTATTTCCGATGGAACATGTTTGCTTCACGAATCTTCCCATAATAGGGCCTTTTGTCCATAACTGACTTGCCAACTCAAGTGATTTGTAATTAAGTTTTTACTCTTTATTATAAAGTTCCATATTGTTGAACCATGAGGAGGATTTTATATTGTTAGAACCCTATTAGGTTCATTTGTGTCTAGATACTTGTACTATAGTAGTTTACTCCATAGGGCATCAATTTTTTTGTAGATTTGCCATAATAGTTTTTTTCCCATAAAGCAATATTTTGAATGTTGAGATCCTTAATGCTAGCTCCTCCCTATAAATTATCTTGTGTGATCATATCCCAAGATATCAGTGATATTTTCATTTGTTCATTTGAGTCTTGCCATATAAATTTTCTTTGGGTTGTTACTATTTATTGTTGTGTGGCTTATGGAAGTTCAAGGCATGATAATGTGCATATATGTATTGCTGCCAAGACTAATTTTAGAATTGTAATGCATCCTACTAATAAGAGTCATTTGCCTTTCCAATTTTTTATTTGTTTGTAGCGTTTCTCTATTGTTCTCATCCATAAGTCTCTTTTGATGGCTTCATTAAAGAGTCAGATTCCTAGGTATTTTAAAGGTAATTTTTCTTGCTTAAGTCAAAGTAATGGGTTGACTCTATTAGACATATTGAGATGTTACTGACATTGTTTGTTTTGATGTTGAAACCTCTACACTAGCTACTTGGAAATATTGGTTGGTTTTTGGCAGTGTCGGTTGGATACTTGTTGGTTATCAGTGAGGTGACAGGTTTCCGTTATGTATGAAGAATGATTTTGTAAGTACAATTTTTTGGTGTATGATGTTGGGTGTACGTGTTCCTACAAATTCTGGTACATCAACATAGTTTCGCTGGTTGGAGTTTTTGTTGGTATCCTGTCGACTATTGTCCTTATAAAATTATTCCATGTGTTCCTGCTTCCCAGACATCCTTGCAGTTCATCAAGAGTTTTGGTAAAATGATCATATCTCATTGTAGAGAGATTTTACCAGTTCTCATCTATCAGTTCGTTCAAAATTTTTGGTGTCCAAGACTTGGTATTGGTTTTTGTGTTTCGATGGTTCCAAAATTTACTTATCTTTTCGATCAATGTGATATGGAGTGTGTGTATCTTAAGGGTGACCTATATTTAGGTCCTATGGTAACGTGTTGTAAATATTTCTTATAAATGTCCCAAATTTAGGATCGGTGGTAGTGTGTTAAATAAAAATGTAATTTCTTATTTTTTGTGGCTGACATGTTATATATA
>MU227786.1:103000-129043 GCA_018584345.1 Thuja plicata
AAGAAGGAAGTTAAGTGAGGAATTGTTGTGTTACATAGAGAAGGTCTTACATATTATGTTGAAAAGGTTTGATAGTTGTTGGCAGAAGATATGTATCATATTTCTTCTATCGTTAATTAATTTTCTTTCAAATGGAACTATTTCATGCACAGACAGATGCAATTCTATCAGTTTACATTTTGTAATACATATTTTGTGTAAGGGTAGTGAGCCTGATCGATAGTGAGCCAACCTGCAGTAAGAAAACCAGCAGTGAGCCCTTTTAAACATCACCTTAACTAGTGTTTACTTTCATGAGAATTAGCTTCTCCGTGGTTTTTCCCAGTTTGGTTTTTCGTTTAAATTTTGGTGTTCATTATGTTGATGGTTTTGTGCTTTCATGTTTATATCTATTATAAGTTTTTGAATTGTTTAAGTTATCATTGACTCAGTAAATTTTTTTATAAGTATTTATGAATAACTCATTCACCCCCCCTCCCCCCTCTTAGTTATTTTTCATGTTCAACAATTGGTATCAGAGCTTGGTCCCTTGTAGATAGAGCTTAACCGCTTGAGGGAGATCTAGGGTGGTTGGACAAATGGAAGGAGGATACTATTCTGACAAGGATTGGAAAATCAATATGAGCGACATTGAGTACACAGAATCATAGAATGAGGATTTAAAAGAAAAATTGAAGGAATAAAATGCATGTATCTCAAAGATGAGGGAGCATATTCAAAATTTCAAAGAAAGGCACAAGTAAGTCAGTCTAGAATTAAAAGAATCAAAAGAAAAGTTCATAGATTTGGAAAAGAAGTTGAGTGATATAAAAAATACTGAGGAATTTATCAAATATGGGTTAAAATAGAAAATGGAAGGCTAGAAGAGGACCGAAGAGGAGTTGATGCTCATGATAGAGGAATGGAAGAAATATGGAGAGAATCTAAAGGATATCGTCAAGATGAAGTTGGAAGAAAATAAAAAGATGAGTCAGGAATTAAGGTTGTTGAGATCTAAAGCTAAGGTGTGTGAGAAAAGTAATATTTTGGATTAGTTATTATCCCTATGGAAGATTCATAAGGATAAGGAAGGATTAGGTTTTACTGGTGGATGTTCAGATATGAAAGACAAAGGCAAGGAGAAGGAAGTTGAAGATGAAGCAAAATTTGAGGTAGCAAGCAAGGTCAAGGTTCCAAATACATCTACAAGAAGGCCTTCGGTAAGGCATCTAAATACTCAAAGGTACTTATCTTTTAACAATTATTGTTACATATGCAAGAATGTTTGCAATAAGGTTGTTGAATGTAAGCTGAGGAAAGAACAAAATGTTCAATTCTTTAATTGACACAAGGTTGGTCATAAAGAGAATCAATGTAGAAGTCAAGTTTCTAATTCGGTGAAGAAAAGTGGAATGAACAATATCTTTCATGGGAATCGTTATGTGTTTCACAATTATGGTCACAAATTTAATCAATGCAGATCTATGGTTTAGATAGTAAGATTAGGTCAGATAAATGTTAACTATTTCAAATTTGGTTAGATTGGTCATTATGCTAACTTGTGCAGATCTAGTGTTTCTCCAGTAACTGATGGAGAAGGGAATAATATTTCAGTTTCAAATGAGTCTCAAAAGAACATGACATGGAAGAAGAAATAAGTTGTTGGTGAAGAGAGCCCTGTGGTACTTAATCCTGATACAATCTCTTCCAGCAATTGAGACAATGCTTAGGCTCAGGGGGATTATTAAAATTAGTCACTTAACCTTCTCTGAGGTGATACCAGTTACAATGATCTTGTCTCTGGCATGATTAGATGTTAAATTAATGATTACATATATTATGATTGATTAATGTGTGGAGTACAGCTGGATTGCATCAGTGATAATTAATTTTTGGCAAGAAAAACAATTATGATGAATCAAACTTATAAAGGAAATTTTTTGAAATCATTTAGCACTGTTGCAAGAAGAAAAATTAGAGTTTTTAGTTGAGCTTAGGTTGAAGAAGCTTTCTCATGTGCGATAATGGAGTCTCAAGTAGTTGTAGTACACGTGCGACTGTGTCAAGAATGTTAAAGAAGGCAAAAATAGAAGAATTTGATCATGGTAGGATTAGACAGTTAGAGTTTGGTTTGTCAGCGGATGAAATGAAAAGAATATAAAATATTGGTTTTGATACGTGGGGAGAATTCCCCTAGTGCAATGATTGTAAAGGATGGTTATGCATTTAGATTTAGGTTATTGGTCATGTGTCTAAAATTCTATTTCATGATATCATTTTCAGGTGGAGAGAATGTAGAGTGGAGGACCAAAATTCTTGTCGGTAAAAAAATTTATAGATACCTAGGGTTTTTGGAAAACTATGAAGATGCTTGTAAAGTGTATTTTACCTTATTGCAAATGAATGTTACTTCATGATTGGTTGTTTTTGGTGCAGTAAGTCATGGTGAGGAGGATTCCTCCTCTGGTAAGAAAAGCACAGATGTTGTTGTTGGTGGTTCCCCTCCGGAACCTAAAAGGAGAAAAACTAGTAAAAGAGGAAAATAAATTGTTACTATCTCATAGGATGATGAAGCAAAAGAAAAGGAAGAAGAAGAGGAGATTGAGAAAGATGTGGTTTCTCTCTTAGAATCTGATTCTTTGGATTTTGATGTGGTTCATTCTTGGTTAGAAGATAGTGAATCTGGGAGAGTTGGTGAATTGAGGTCAGGTTTCTCTCTGGTGAATAGAACAAAGATATAGGAATTGTTGATTGATCACTTGATCAGTAAGAAGATCATTGTTTCAAGTGTGTCTAGTGTGCTACCAATTGAGTTGGTCAGTATTGTTGAGAACATATTGTTGTAGAGCATAGATTATTGTAGAAAGTTAAATGATTCTATTGAGAAGTGTACAAACGAAAAACAAAATCCATGTAGATCAATTGGTGAGACTAAGGAATGTATAAAAGAAATTTAGGATATGTACAGGTATTGTATTTGGTGGCCTGTTGTTGTTGACAATTTTAGAGGAAGATTTAAAGCTATTGAGATAGAATTGAATGAGCTGGGAAAGACATATGTGTTGGAATTTAGTGAAGATGATCTGAGTGTTGATCATGATAATGTATTGTGGTGTTGTCATTGCTGGAAATATGATGTATTAGAGGCAAGAGATCAGTTCTACCGATGGTGCGGAAGATCTAATTGAAGAAATGACTAAGTATTTAGTCAACCGAGCAGAACACAGAATGCAAGGAATAATTGATCAGATATGGAGTTGGAGATTGAGTTAAGGTGTGTGATCATGCATATAACATATACAAAGGTATATCTACCTATATGTATGATTGCATCAATTAGTTTGAAGATCTGTGCTAGTTATTGAAGATTCAAGTGGACTGATAGGAAGAACAGAGCACAAACATAACAAGTTTGATTAGATTGGTTCCCCAGTCTATTTAATGTTTGTTAATGATTTTTTGCAACCCAATTAATGGTTTGTTGACTTTATTGAGTTGACCAATGCATTTTGGCATGATCAGATTTGAGTTTTATGTCAGTGGTTAAAATGTTTTAGTGTAAACGACCGACTTTGATAAAGTTGTTATAAAAGAAGGATGCATTTGTGAATTAGGGTGGAATCTTGAGATGTTTAGACAATGTGATAAGAGATTATGATTATTTAAAGGTGTTGTATGCTTAAGGAGGTATTGTGAGAAGAACTAGAGAAAATCTCTCATATGTGAAGGTCATAATCAGATCATTTATTCTTGGGTCTATATCAAAGCAAGCCCTAACGGGTTTGCAAGCTTAAATCCTTTAAATAGGTCACTCCTAACATGGTGAGAAAGATCTTTAACATGATCTGAAGTGTAAATACTCTAACAAGGTGACTCTTAGGAGTTTGAAATATCTTGACAAAGTAGTCTTTAACAAGAATTGTATTATCTTTTAATCGGGATAAAATACTCTTAACCGGGTATACCCCTAACAGGGTTTTTGTAATTTCTCCTAATAGGGAAGACTTCTTTGGTGCACTAGTGAAATTTTTGGATACCATTCCACACATGGTTTTCTCCCTCTAAGAAGGGTTTCCACAGGAAAAATCTCGAGTCTTGAGTCTACTTTGTGTGAATGGTTTATGTGTTAATTTATATATGATATTTACGTAAATGCATGTTGGACCTTGTGGAACACATTTAAGATTTGTTTTAGATTTGTGGGTACACTGATTCACCCCCCCTTTGAAGACTAAAAATTGGTATTAGATCCTAGTTCCCTTGAAGAAGCCTAACAACTCAAGTAGGATCCTTAAGGTAAATATGGAGGGTTTATTGAAACACAAGAGGCAACTCAAAGAAGCTGAAATGGTAATTGAGGAGTCAAAGAATCAAATGAAGCATTCAAGGGCTAAAAGACAAGAACGTGATGAACACCTAAGTCAGATTCAAGACTACATTGAGAAATTGTCTAAACACAATGGATCTGATGAATTTGAAGCTATGACTATGGAGATTGAAGAATTGAAAAAGGATAAGAAAAATCTTGAGAGAGAGAGAGAGAGAGTCAATCATAATGACTGAAGAACTTGAAGCAAGGAGATTTGTAGAAGATGCCCTAAAAGTAAAAGATGAAATCCTAAAGGCTAAAATGGATGAAATTTTCAAATTTGAATATGAGATTAGTACATTGCATGAACATTTGCATGAGACTAATGAAGATTATCAAGAAGCCCTAAGGCTGAATGAAGATCAGAGAAATGAGAATAAGAAAATAAAAGGAGAGTTAAAGACTACTAATGATCTACTAAATAAGTTCAATGAGAGTACTAGAAAACTAGATGAACAACTAAGGAATCAAAGGAGTAAAGAGACCATAGGTCTTGGATACACTGATAAGACTACTTTTGAAGTTGGAGAATCTTCTGGAACAAAGGAGATCAAGAAAGAAGGAAAGTCTCTACCAAAGGTAACACAAAGAAATTTTTGTAAGAAATCCTGTAAACCTGTATGTTTCAATTGTCATAAGGTAGGTCATACTGAAAATATATATAGGAACATAAATGTAAATAAAGCAAGCACTTTTGATGGATATTTCTATAACTACAATAAGTATGGTCATACTGCTTATGATTGTAGATCTAGACCTAGTAGTAGATCCAATAGCTTTGATGCTTACTATCACACATGAAAAAAGTATGAACACAAATCCGATGAGTGCAGGTCAAGAGTTATCAATCAGAGGTCACCTATGAACTAAGAAAGCCCTTACAAAAGGGAGAGACAATTTGATGTCACATGCTCAATTTTTGGTAACTATGGACACATGGTTATGAATTGCAGAATGAGGACTGGAAGAGGTAATGTTGGACCATGGAGAAAAAATGGTATGGCATGTTTTCATTATCATAAAAATGGACATTTAGTAGGGAATTACAGGTTAAGGAACCAATCGGTAAACCAGCCAGGCAATCAGAAAGGAAAGAATATTGTACATGTATAAGAGGTAAGGAAAGAGAAGAATAAAAATTTGAATAATAAGAAAGATAGTAACACATCAGAGGAATCCACATCTACATTGGGTGTGGAGAATTCATCATCAAACTAAGCCTTCATGTGGCTTAGGGGGAGAAAGTATTGTTGAATCCATCTTCAAATCCCCTATAGGTGTGTGGTAAGATCTATCAACATATTAAGATGCAATAATATCTTGTGGAGTGCATTATGAAGTTTTGATAAATTATATGATGTTTTGATCATCAGTTATGAATGTTTGGGTCAATCGATGAAAAAGTCATTTTTATCTGTAAGTACATTTAATGCATGCATGCGAAGGTTGATAAAAAGTTATTTTTTTATTTCATTCTTACCGTGTGCATTGTGAAAGGTTTTGTGGAGCTAAAGAAGAATTGTGTGAACTATTTTTTGGGATTTGAGCGATTAGAAGAGATTGTTCATGTTGATCTAAGAGGACAAATCAATAAGATATTGTCAAGTTTTTCAAGAACCCTAGTTTTGAATTGTTTGAGGTATTTGTCTATTATCTACTTGTGTGGTTGAGAATTTATGATGGCTACTCCTAAATTGGTTGATATTACTGAGATAACATGACCTAAATTCAAAAGACATCTATTCAAGTCTATAGAAAATGACCCAGCAGGTGCCCTAACTAGCGTGCCCTATGGTGTTCTATATGTGGAGGATGTTAGAGCATATATCCATTATAAATTGGAGGATTTAGGATCAGCGGAAATACATGAATAGTATGAAATTTTTTATGATGATAACATGGTGTTGAAAGATGAGCACAAATGTATAGCAGAAAAAGGTTTTCATCACATAGATAACTATACCAATAAATTTGAAGATGATAAGAAAAGATTCATCCTAAGCATAATTAATTATCAATTCATTTGGTTGGATGGGCTACATAAGCTTACTAAGGAGTGAATTCATTCAGTAACCAGTCTATGTGCAACCGATGGTGTACCTATTCTTCAAACCACTCTGAAGGAGGAAGTGATCAGACTGACAAAATCAAAGTGCTAAATCATGAAATCTGGGTGTGTTACAATCTTGAGGTGGTTGATATAGGTTGTTTCTATGATCTGGCAGTCAAAGATGGATTTGAATCAAGAGATTTGGCACGTTGATTTGAATAAATGATGAATTAGGTTTTGTTGACATAGTTCTTGGTATAAGATGATGAATTAGGGAAATTCAAGGTGTGGATCATGGATGTGAATTCTAGAGGTGGCTAGCAGAGGAGGATCTTGATTCAGTGGTGAACAAAAGTCTTTCAAAAAGGGGTTAAACAAAGATCTGCATTGTGCTACATTAGACTTGAATCATACATAAGGTAGGTTTCATTTACACAGTTCACAAAAATATAGATCATTATAGTGATCAAATTGTAAAGCGGCAAGCCTTCCTCAGGGTTGTAGCCTGAGGCTTTTTATTTGAGCAGTGAGCTCTAGGCAATGAGCCTGAATGCATGTGCATTCCCATATATTTATATAAGTTTATACTTCTAACAAGGTGTTTATTTATTGTGGGTAATAAGACACACCATGGTTTTTCCCCTAATAGGGTTTCCACGATAAAAATATTGTGTCAAGTGTGTGGATGTGATTCTAATTTGTGTATGCATGCATATTTTCTTTTCAAGTATTTAGATCAAAATTTAGAATATTTATGTTTGAAGGGTTTTAATGACTAAGGGCTTAAAGTTTAAAGTTTTGGGAACAAATAATTCACCTCCCCCTCTTAGTTTCTCACTACCATATTAATAAAAATTGGTATCAGATCCTAGGCCCTTGAAGCAACCTTAACAGCTTGAGTGAGATCAAATATGGAAACTTACAAGAAGGATAGTCCTAGGTTTGAAAGCACAAACTACCCCATATGGAAAGGATGTATGATCACTCATCTAAGATGCATTAGAGAAGAATATTGGACCATCACAAAGAACTCCTACACTCCTCTTACATAGATCTATCTATGGCTACACTAGATGAGAAGAAGCAATTTGAATATAACATCAAAGAAAACTGCACATCAGATTTGGATAAAGCTTGAAACCCTACATGAAGATGATGCATGTGTCAAGCAAGAAAATCTACAAATCCTAAAAGGAAGGTATAAATCTTTGATAATTTTCGAGGATGAGAACATCAATTCTTATATGTTGAAGATAAATGAATTAGTTTGTAGCATCAAATGCGTTGGTGGTGTATTGGATGAAGGAGAGATTATTTCAAAGGTACTAAGATATCTTCCCCCTGCTTACAAAAGAAAATTTGTTGCTATTGAGGAAATCAAAATTGTTGTTATTGTAACAAGAGATACATTGGTTGGTAAGTTATCTTCTTTTGAGAAGAGTGAGTTTGATAATTCTCTACCCAAGGTTGAATCATATTTCAAAGATATTATATCAGGAAGAGACATGCATAGATCATATCAAGGTGAAGGATCAAGAAGAAGAGTATACAATATGAAAAGGAGATGACAGAAATTGAAGAAGAAAGATAGGATATTTTGCTTCTAGATGTCTGGAGAGATTTCCTAACTATAAGCCTGATAAGTCTAGAAATGAGAAAAAGTGTCATTATGTTGCTAATGATGAAGGAGTCACTAATGATGAATTTGATAATGTTAAAAGTGATGATAAACATGTGTATATTTCTATTAAAGATGATGAACCTAAATCTATAAGTCCTATGCCTAACGATTCTACTAGATGTATTATTGAAGAAAAGGCTTTAGCTGCTCAAATTATTAAAAGAGATGAATGAATTATTGATAGTGGTTTCTGTCATGATGTGACTGGTGAAAAGAATAAATTCTTAAGTTTTGAAAGGTATGATGGGGGGATGGTAAGATGGGAAATAATTCTGGTAGCATGATCAGAGGAAGAGGATCTATCTCTTTAGATGATAAGATTACACTGAAGATGTGTTGTCTGTACAAGGCTTAAAGCACAATCTGATTAGTGTTGGACAACTGATGGAAAAGGATATGGATTGCATTTAAAGGATGACATTTGAAAAATTGTGAATGGTTTTGGAATAGATATTTCTACTAGTTCAAAAAGAAAAGTTAATTTATTCCATTTGAATGGTGGTCAGGAGACTTGTTTGATTGCACAAATTGATGAAATTTGGTTATGACACAAAATGTTATGTCATGTGAATTTTGACAATATTGTGGCATTGATTTCTAAGCGTGTTGTTAGAGATCTACCTAAAGTAAATAAACCTATCAACACTACTTGCAAGGAGTGCCAAGTAGGTAAGGAACAAGAACTACTTTCAGATCTAAAGTTGAAAATTCTAATGGGTTTCTTAGTCTAATACATATTGATTTGTGTAAACCAACAAAAATAAGGAGTATGCAAGGTGATAGACATTTTATGCTACTTATTGATGACTAATCTAGAATGGTTTGGGTTACTTTATTGAAGAAAAAGTCCAAAGCACTTGATAAGTTTGAGATCTTTAAGAATTTGGTTGAGACTAAGATAGGATTAAATGTGAAGTGTCTAAGATCTGGCAGAGGTGGTGAATTCACATCTGGTGAGTTCATCTCCTTTTATGAAAGAGATGGAATCAAGAGGCAGTTCTCAGCACCACTGACACCACAACAAAATGGATTTGTTGAAAGGAAGAACAATTCTATACTTGATACTAACCATGATGATGCAAGAAAATGTTCCGTAGATATTCTAGAAAGAGGCAGTAAGCACTGCAGTCTATACTCTTAATAGAGAAAAAATAAAAGGAGATACAAGTAAGACACCCTATGAACTTTGGTGTTGGAATGTTCCTGCTATTAAGTTCTTCAAAATCTTTGGCATTAAATGTTATATCAAGAGAGATGAGGATATTGGAATGTTTGATGTTAGATGTGATTTAGGCATATTCCTTGGATACTTATACTAAGATAAAAGCCTATAAATGCTAAAACAAAAGGTTGAAAAGGATAGTAGAGAGCGTGAATGTAAAAGTGGATGAAAGCATTGCAAGCTTATCCAAATTAGGTGGATGTGACTCAAATAATCAGAATAACAATGCAAGTCAAAGAGATCAACAAAAGGAATAGAGGCAAGTCCAAGGAGGAGTGATGAGTCAAATTTATGAAGCATATTCCAGTGGAAAAGATGAAGGACAAAAGACTGAAGTTAGACCAAAAATACCAAGGTATGTCAAATTAAATTATTATGAAGAATAAATCATTGGAGATAGGAATAAAGGTGTTCAAACAAGAAGGTTAATTGTTGAGGAACAAGTATGTCTAATTTCACAAGTGGAGACAAAGGATGTCAATGAATCTTGTAAAGATGAAAATTGGTACAACGCAATGGAAGAAGAGTTGACACAAATTGAGAAAAAAATAACTTGGATCGTTGTTCCCAGACCATAGATAAGAATGTTATTAGAACCGAATGGGTATTCAGAAATAAGGTAAATGAAGATGGAAAGGTCTTGAGAAATAAGGCATGATTAGTTTGTAAAGGTTATGCACAAATGGAAGGAATTTATTATGAAGAAACCTTTGCACCTATAACAAGATTGGAAGCGGTAAGACTATTTATTGCATATGTTTCTCACAAGAACTTCAAGGTATATTAGATGGATGTCAAATATGCCTTCTTGAATAAAGAATTAGAAGAAGAGGTGTATATAGAACAACTAGATGGATTTATCCTGAGTGATCAATTAGACATGCTATTTTTACTGAAGAAGGCCCTATATGGACTGAGACAAGCTCCTAGAGCTTGGTACTCAAGATTGGATAAGTATCTTCTTAAGTTTGGATTCAACAAAGGTGATGTTGATAGCAATTTATAGTTCAAGGTTGATGATGAAAAGGTTCTGATTGTTGAGTTTTTTGTTGATTATTAATCTTTAAATGCACTGAGAGGGGAGGTGAATCAGTGCAGCCACAAAACTGAAACACTTCCAAAATAACTTCCACAATAACCAACATGCAAAAGGAAATACTACATAGAATCTTAGCAAATAAAACATTCACACAAAGTAAACTCAAGACACAAGTTGTTTCACATGGAAACCCTTGTAAGAGGGAGAAAACCACATGTGGGAATGATACCCACAAATTTTAGTAGTCCACCACTGAAATTTTCCATGTTAGGAGCAATTACAAACACCTTGCTAAGGGTATACCATATTAAGAGTATTTTTAGCCCGGTTAGGAGCTAATACAAGTCTTATTAAGAACTACCCTATTAATGGATTACAAACTCCTTTTGAGAATCACCTTTTTAGAGGATTTATACTCCAAATCCTATTAGAGATCCTTTTCATCCTATTACGAGTGACCTTGTTAAAGGATTTAACCTGCAAATCTGTTAGGGCTTGCCTTGAGATAGACCCAAGAATGAATGATCTGATTATGAGAATTTCTATCTAAAAGACCCACTTCAATTCTGATCAGAGTGCCACCTTAAACATAAACTCTCATTTCTCCATCTTTACACAATCACAATCACCTATCGCAGCATCACAACTTAACCTAAAACTTGATTTCATCCTACTTTTATAACAAATTTTCCAAGTCGGCCTTTGCCAAAAAAAAATGTTTACCCACTGACATAAAAATCAAATCCAATCATGCAAAAAGAATTGGTTAACTCAATAAAGTCAACACAACATTAACCAAGTCATAAATAAAACATTTACTAACACTAAAATTGACCGGTTGGCAGATCTAACCAAACTCACTCTCCCTGACTCTTGTTCTTCCTATTAGTGTCACTACAATCCTCAATAACTTTTTCAATTCTTCAATCTAGCTGTTGTGGTCATAGATATATCTAGAGATGCCTCTATAGATGATAAATGCATGACCACACACCTTAACTCAATCTCCAACTCCAGATTCAGTTGATTGTACCTTGCATATTGTTTTCTTCCTAGTTGACTAAACACTTAGTCAATTCTCCAATTTGATCCTTCAAGACCATCGATAAAACCAATCTCATGCCTCCAATAGATCATGTTTCCAGCAATGAAAACAACACAATATAATCAAATGATAAAAACTCAGATCATCTTCATCAAATGCCAACATATGACATTATCTTTGGAGGTAATGACAAGTTAAGCCAATATTTTTCCTTAGAGGTTTAAAATGAATTTGAAATGTCCATGATAGGAGAAATGAAATTTTTCTTAGGATTGCAAATTATTCAATCTAAAGAAGGAATATTTATGTCATGGGCCAAGTATGTAAAGGAGTTATTGAATAAATTTCGTTTTGATGACTCAAAACCAGTAAGTACACCTATGGTGATCGGATGCAAACTTACAAAGGATGATGACACTCCAAAGGTAAATAAGTCTAGGTATAGATCAATGGTTGGTGGCCTATTGTATCTTACACATACCAAACCAGACATAATGAATGTAGTTTGTGTAGTTACAAGATTCCAAGTAGAGCTGAAGATAATTCATGAAGTTGTAGTCAAGAGAATCTTCAAGTATTTGAAAGAGACAATTGAATTTTGGATATTGTACTCTAAAGGTGAATATTTTATCTTGAGTGCATATACAAATATGGATTGGGATGGAGATTTTAATGATAGAAAAATAACAAGTGGTGGAGAATTTTACTTGGGTTATAGATTGGTCTCTTGGATGAGTAAGAAACTGAATTTTACTTCACAATCTATGGCTGAGGCAGAGTATGTTGTTGCTGCTATAAATTGCACATAGGTAGTATGGATGAAACAAATATTGTGTGGTATTGGAATTATCATTGATGAACCTATTATCATCTACTGTGATAACTCAAGTGTTATAAACATTTCAAAAAATATAGTGCAACACTCAAAGATAAAGCATATTTCAATTAAGCTTCATTTCTTAAGGGAGAAGGTAAACAAGAAGGAGTACAGTTGGAATACATACCTACTAAAGAGATAATTGCTAATATATTTATCAAACCTTTGCCTAAGGAGACATTTGAATATCTCAGAGGAAAATTAGGGGCCATTTCCTCTCCTCAAAAATAAAAGATGCAAAAGAATGCATCAATCTAGAGGAATTTATGGAGAGATCATTCAAGATGGATTGGCGTATGAAGGTTTTTACTCAGGGGAAGTAGTATGCATGGTGAAGAGATTGATAAGATCTGGAATAAAGTGCTTGAACAAAATTAAATAGAATTACATAAATAAGAAGGATGAGTTGTTAATGCTTGAACAATAGTTGGATGCGTTTAGTGGATTTGGGATGTCTGTGCAAGAGAGTAATATGAGCTTGACAAAGTAGCAGAAGAAGAGAAGGAAAAGGAAGCAAACATTTATATGAAAAATAAAGTTGTGTAAGAATAGATGATACACATTTTTCATTGATGATAAAGGGGGAGAGAAGAAGATGTGAAAGATAATCTGGTATGAAGAGTGAATGTAAAATAGAAGAATAGATGTAAGAGAAGCAGATGTGGAATACAACAAAGAAAAGATCCAATGAGAGGATAAGAAGGAAGTTGATTAGATGAGACAAAGGGGGAGAGAAGAAGATGTGAAAAACAATTTGGTATGAAGAGTGAATGTAAAATAGAAGAATAGATGTAAGAGAAGCAGATGTGGAATACAACAAAGAAAATATCCAAGGAGAGGATAATAAGGAAGTTGATCAGATGAGAGAAGAAAGTTCATTTATACTTGTACATAAGAAAGAAGGTAGCCAAGATGTGTTATATGTATCTAAGGAGGAGAAACAAAGGAGAGCATGTTCCTGCAATCGGGGTAATAAGGATCTATAGAAAACCTTTAATAATAACATCTCAACCACAAGAAGATCTTTAATAATAGTTAGTACCCTAGTACCAAAAGAGGAATTAAAATAAATAGAAAGCATGAAAAATCAATAATATCAAATCATTTTCAAAATAAATGAACATGCAAACCAGTAATCATCCTTTGTTGTTCTCCTTCTTTATGAAATGTGGGCTCTGAGAAATGAGTGCTCAATGTGCTAGCATAAGAATTCAAAGCAATTGTAGTTAACAAATATGAGAAACAACCTCTCTATTTATAATATTTTTAGGGTTCCAATCAAGATTCCATGATTGGTTGGTTGATTTCCTATGATTGAAGAATTGACCTCAGAGTGAGTGGGAGTTCTCAATTGATTGCATGTGTTTGAATAGATGGAAGAGTTAACTGATCTAATTGGGGATTTTAATTGATGAGGTAGAGTAGAAGATGAGATAGATTAAATAGATAAATGTTTTAATTATTTAATTAGGAGAGAGAATGGTGGAGTTAACTAAAGCTCATAATTTGAGGGATAAATGTGATTAAATAAATATGAATTTATTTATTTGCACATGTGAGGAATATAAATAAATAATTAATCTTTATTTATTTATAAGAGGAATAATTAATTTGATTAAATAAATATTACTTATTTTTATCAGAGAGAAATTGATTTAATTATTACATAGTAAGTGGATATACTTAATTTAAATAATATAATTATTTAATTAAATATAAAGGACATCGGGAATAATTAAATAATATTTAATTACTTTATAGATGAATTATTGATGAAATGTTAAGTAATTAATTAAAATCACTTAATTAGGAATTTATAGAAAAATGATGATTTTGAATTTAGAATATAGAGGAAAGACGCTAATTAATTAAATAATAAAAATTATTTAATAATTGAAAAATATTGTTAGCAAACTTATTGCATTAAAGCAATTGGTCATTTTAAAGTTTCTACAATTCCCAGGGGGAGAAGAACCAAAGCAGAGAAGTGTTAGAGAGACTCTGAAAGATAATTATGGATATTGTTGGTAGTACTATTGATTATCTTTCTAGGAGTGAGATTGTTGGTTTTCGATTGCATTGATTATTATTTTCATAACGTGTTTCCATCAATGCCAAAGGGGGAGATTGTTGGCATATTAGCATGTTGGATGTTTTTTCATTGATGTCAACATATCAGAGGAATCAAAGGAATTAGTGGAACTAGAGGAATTGATCAGAAGATCTATTTGATTGTTTCTAACTTAACCACTGCAAGTCATCCAGTGGAACATGATATTTAGAGGTCTGATGAGAATCAGATATTACAGATGTGAAGTTGTGCGCATGGGAGATTGTTGGAAAAGGTTATTACTTAGTTCACTCCAAGTTTCAGAGGATATCGTAAAGATTTAAGCATATGATTCATGGTTAGGAATTGTGATTGGAAGACTAGGTGACAAAAAGTGTTAATAGGAAGACAAAAACAAATTCAGTGTGCACAATCAAGAATATAATAGAGAGAACCTAGGAGTGTGTTGGGGATATAATAAGGTGTCTTCAAATTAGAGGGTTTGTACTTTAGAGGTTCACAAAGCATAATCTTATTGTCACAAAGACTTGTTGACAATGTTCTTAAAGTTCGGTGGAAAAGGACTAGCAAATCCATTGGTTGTGGTGGATTTGAGTGTTTGAGTGTTTATCATGATGCTGTAGGATGTTCTTGAAGTATGTGCTTGATGAGTTAGCCATACTTATGGATCAAAAGGATCATATTAGTGGATTTTTCGATCAATAATAATATTTTTATTATTATTCATTTTCTTGATCGATTTAGTTTCTAAATCATGTTGCACAAGTGATTATTCTTGAAATCTGGGTGTGTTACGAGCTTGAGGTGGATGATATAGGTTGTGGCTATGATTTGATAGTCAGAGATGGATTTGAATTGAGAGATTTGGTATTTTGATTTGAAAAATGATGAGTTAGGTTTGGTCGAACTAGCTCTTGGTATAAAATGATGAATTAGGACCAATTCAAGGTGTGGATCGTGGATGTGAATGCTAAAGGTGGCTAGTAGAGGGAGAACCTTATTCAGTGGTGATCAGAAGTGTTTCAACAAGGGGCTAAAAGAGATATGTATTGTGCTACATTGGAGCTGTATCAAACTGTTACCCATATTTCCCATGCTATCCAATTTTGGATATAAGTGGAGTAAATGAGGCTCCCACAAGGGTAAAGCCCATCTTGTATGGTTTTTGTCAAATTCCTAGTCTTTATTTTTCTCTCTGCATTTTTTTAGGTTTGGGTTTAACCCTTGTTCATGTCTTGTTAAGCCCTAAGTGCAAAAAACCCCTTAAAGCCCTAGGTCCTTAGTGGCTGTTCTATTTCGATGTTACTTTTCCATGCCACTTAAGTTCCTTTTGTCCACATGCTTTAAGTCATCCATAGATGGGGCCAATTTCTTTTCCCTAAGAGAGTTTACCTTTTCCTACATCCTGGAATACTTTATTTATCCTTGCGGTGATAGATTCTCCTAATCAATCTGACGATCATCGCAAAGCCTTTATCACCAAGATCAAACTTGAAGATTCATTGAGGCAATGCATTGTGTTGACATGTGTCCATGGCGGGCCAAGCTCTTAGTGGAGTATGATGTCAACTTGTAGGGAGAAATCAATCAGACGGTCGTTGCAAATCCTTTATCACC
Organism: Thuja plicata; assembly: GCA_018584345.1. NCBI lineage: Eukaryota > Viridiplantae > Streptophyta > Pinopsida > Cupressales > Cupressaceae > Thuja > Thuja plicata. Next base: position 118,951 of record MU227786.1, read on the forward strand.
AGATCAAACTGAATATACTTCAAGGCACTGCGGCATCGTGCCATGTGGACAGTGGGGTCAGTTTTCTGTAAGGTCAAAGGAAAGTTAAACTTTGATCAAGTTTCTATGTATCACGTGGTCAACACTTTCCCTCGATGTACAAGATGAAGGTTTTTATTCTTTAAGCCATTGCAACACAATGACATGTGTCCTTCTCGGTCAAGTGGGGCCTATGGTTTCGATGACAAGGGTTGATTTAACGTTCAGTTTAGTTGATCTTCATCCTACGGTGAGCATTATGACTTAAAGGCAAGATGCTCAAGATATAACATTTGAGGCATTTTGTCGTGTCGACATGGGGAAGGTTGTCAGAACCTAGGCTCGCCAATGGCTAGTTAATCTCCGAGCAAGTTCTTTTTGTTCATGCAGTGGGTGTTATGCCTTAAGACCAAGATGCACAACAAATAATCGTTGAGTCATTGCGACATCGGGCCACGTGTCTATGGAGGGGTTGGGCTAAGGTCAGAAAGGTAAAGGTAAAGATCAATCAAGTCATATTTGATCTGATAGTTGGTGCTTTGCCTTAGGGTTAAGGTGAAAGACATATAATGTTCAAGGCATTGCGCCAAGGTGACATCTAGCACTACTGACATCATGGATCCTGGGTTTAAAAGAGGTAAAGACACCACAAGTTTGTGAAGATCTGACGACATGCGTTAAGCCTCAAAGACAAAGATGAAGTTTTTTATCCATTGAGCCATTACAACAACTTGACGCATGTCCAAGTCAGAGTTGAAGTCAGTGCCAAGGGGAAAGATACAGGTAACACAAGTCATATTCAATTTGACAATGGGCGTTATGCCTCAAAGGGCAAGATGAATAAAGTTAATGTTCAAGGCATTGCATCTGCGTGCCACGTGGAAGATTTGATCCTAAGCTTGCGGGTGACTTAAAGGAGATCGACGGTTGTGTTTTAAAGTTAATAAAGTTTCAAACTTGGGTCGTTGATTGCGTATTTTTTCTCCACCTATGACCGTTTGTGTTTAAATTCAAATATTCCAATATTTTCTCAAGGGTTTCATGGGAGTGGCAATGTGTTCCAAATTGTAGAGAAGGTAGATGGATAAAATTGATCAGTCTGCTCAAATTTATGGCAATGAGAGATATCTTTGAGGCTAATATGATCTTCTGAGATATTTCCTGAGTGTATTAATGGACAAACTTGACTATTTTAGGGTTTCTGATAGTTTAATAGATATATATTGTAACCCTAATTTTTCCCTAATCTAACTAGATGGATTGAATCCCAAGCCTGTGTGCTAGGGGAGGTTGTATATAAGTGTTTTTGAGAAGCTTATGTCGCTATTTTATCGAGCTTGTGCAAGACTTTCTGTGGCATTCTCTCTGCCCCCAAGTTTTCATGTGTTTGTAATTTATCATTGAGATTCAGATTATGCAGACTCTTTGTGACATTTTCTCTATCCCTGGGTTTTCTTGTCTTTATTTCTCTTATTGAAGCATAATATAGTGGCTAATATTAAAGAAATCTTGGAGTTCTTGAGCTCTCTTTCTTTTTGCATCTCTATGCACTATTGTCAGGGATAACTTTAAGAAACCCCCTCCTAGGAAAAAGTGTAAAATCCTGGCAAATTATACATTAATTTAGGGGAAATTTTTTCTTGATGATGGCGAATGTTTTTTTCCAAATTAGGAAAAAATATAAAGGCGAAGGCGAAGGCGTATTTTTCCCTACCGAATGAAAATTTCATAAAATCCTAGCGAATAATGCATTAATGTGGGGAAAATATATATTGTATGAGGCAATTTTTTTGCTTTTGAACTAAAAAAATTATAATATATGAGGTGAATGATTTTCTTTTTAAGGGAAAAAAATATTTGTACTGGCGAATTTTATTGGCTAATCTATCATTAATTATGGAAAAAATGAATATTTTATTTGGTGCTTTTCAAAAGATGGGTCTCGTCAATGCATCATGTGGGCCAATGCCAACTAATAACTTGTTTGCAGATTAAACACATTGGTATCGATAAGCACAAAAAGTTACATCGACACGCAACCTAATAGTACCATACATCATTTTATAATGTTAAATGTCTTATTTGAGACCGTTTGATTATCCTAGATCAATGGATGAAGTTTAATTTCAGCCCAATTTCTTGAAGGAAACTGAGTTCTCCAAGAAGTCACCGGAATGATGACATGTATTAAATTAATTTGCACCTTAACCATTATCAAATTAATGGCAATCATGTAATGACATCATTATTTAGATGTATCAAGTCTTACATATGTTTACATGGATGGTTGATAATATATCACAGTTGTCGTTAATAAAAGAAATGTTTTATCACTGGCGCTAAATTTGGCTATTTCTAATTTCACACAGTCATGCATTTAATATGAAATATTTATAGAATTTTGAAGACAAATGAACTAATTTCACATACTCGTGCATTTTTAATATGAAAGATTTACAAAATTTTGAAGGACAAATGAATTAATTAGGTTAGAGAAAGAATTGAGGGCTATTTATAGATGATCTACGCTTCTTTCTTCTTCAATTATCCTTTGGTTTGGGTCTGCCTTTGCTAGTGCTTGAAAGATTGCCTCTGGTTTAGGTCTTTAGGTTGTATAATTTCAAAAAATCTAGTTTTTTTTTTAATATGGACACTCCTATCTATTTGATAAGCACATCTGCGGAGGAACATGAGGCCTTTTTGGGCCTGGTCTCAAACCAAACCCTTGAATCAGTTTGCAAGGAGTTTGGACCCTTAACAAATGAGGCTGTGAGGATGGTGTTGGGCTGTGAATTTTTGGAAAATGTCAATAGGTACCGAGTTAACACGGACATTACGTCTCATTTTTTAGCATCTCTTATGGACGTCGGCGGAGATAAGGTGGATATGATCCTTCTATCAAGGAATCTATTCAAACATGAATTCCTGGGTGACGTTGTTGAGGTTGCCTTTTATGCACAATTAGGGGTGTGGATCCCTTCGGCAAGTGATTTACGCAGGGTTTTTGAGTCAGACCAATATGTGGTCATTCAACCTTTTCTTTTGAACCTGGATGTTCAGTAGTTGACACGCCATAGGAAATGGGTGTAGATTGGTAGGGATTTTCTTCACAAATGGTTTATGTTGGATGACTTGGTGGAATACAGATGGTTGTATGAATTTGCAGAGCTTATCATCTCTGAGAAGTTCTACTTAGATGGAGGGTAAAATCTTTGGTGTTGTGTCCCTATGGCCTCCCCCTAAAATTTTGAAATTTTTTCTCTACTAGGTTTTGTCTTTAAAGTTTTGTAGGGACTTCCAGTCTCCAAGTCCGAAATTCCAAATATTATAAATTTATAGAGAATATTAATAAAAAGTTTGCAACTTCATTTTAGTTTGTTTTTATGGATTTAATTGTAAAATATGTATGTGTGACATATGTGATTTTATAATTTGTGAAATTGAAAATGAACCAAAAAAATGTTAATGTATGAGAGTATGTGTGTTATTTATTTAATAGTAATAACTTAATATTACTTAACTTTTGCATGTATTATGGCACATGTGTGACTGTGCAACTGCCGAATTGTGAAAGTTTAAAGTAGTTATTCTTTAAAATTTAAATTAAAACTAAAATCTAAAATTAGCAAATGCCAAATGGAAATTCATAAAACATCTAATAATTACAATTTTTGGACTCCCAATCACATCGATTTAATATCGTCTGTTTGGTAGCGGAGTTGTCCGCTGTCACTGGCAACTGCAAGTGGTATGTACATTTGGAAATTGCACGTGGTATGTACATTGTACTATCAACTATGAGCATTGATACTGTCTAAATGTACCTTAAACCTATTTTTTTAGAACCCTAAATTGTAAATGTATTAATCAAGACCATTGATTGATCATAGATCAATGGCTAGAGTTTTATCTCCGGCATAATTTCTCGAAAGAAACTGATTTTTGCAAGAAGTCTGCGGAATGGATACACGTCACAAGGTTGGCATGATAACTTGCAAGAAATGAATATCTTGTCAGAGTGATAGTGACATTCTTTAACTGTGATGATCCACTCGTTAGCCATCAGGCATGTCACACGACTTCCAAAATTATGCTAGTACAAACTGTAGTTATTAGTATAGTGACTATATTAGTAATTTCCCACACTCATACATTAATGGGAATGATTTACCTAAAGATATGGAAGATATGGAAGATATGGAACAAGGCTATTTATAGACGTTCTTGCTTGCTTCTTCATCAATTTCAATTTGCTTTTTCCTTTCAGCCTCTGCCCTCTGGTTTTAAGTTTTTAGATCTGTGATTCTGTAGATTTGTAGAATTTCAATTTTTTGTGTGAAGTTGGAAGATTTAGGTTTTTAGTTTAGGCCCTAGGGTATCAAGGATTTGCAAGTAGAGATGGACACACCAATTAGGTTGAGAACTACATCCACTGATGAGCAAAAGCCCTTTTTGGGTAGGATGCCAGACGAAGTTCTCACTTTCGTTTGCAAGGAAGTGGGCTTTTTCATTAACAATGTTGTGTTGATGGTGCTCAACCATGAGTTCATTCACAACGAGAAGAGATACCATGTTAGCACGAATATTATATCCCGCAACCTGGTATCTCTTCTCGACCTCGGAGGAGAGAAGGTAGACATACTTATGCTGCTGCGGAATGTTTTCAAGGATCAATTTCTGGTGGACGACATCCAAGTCATTGTTTTCGCAGAACCAGGGTTGGGTATCCCTTGGGCTAATAAAATTGAAAATCTTATCCAATGAGGCAGGAATGTGGAAAGGCAACCCTTCCTACTAAACCTTAATGCAAGGCAGCTGACGCGACATCAAAAGTGGGCGTAGCTAGGGAGGGACTTCCTATGGAAGTGATTTCACCTCGACGACTTCGAGGAGATGGACTACACCTGGCTCGACAAATTTGGGGAGATTATCCTCCACAGACAATTCTTCTTAGACAGGGATGGAGACAAAGACCCTTAGTGTTTCTGTTCTTAAAATGGGGTTTCCACATTTTGTTTTATTTTTTTATTTTTTCTTATATGATCAACCAGTGCCCTTATCACAACAAATTTTGTAATTGTTTGGATACTTCCCATTTTGTAGGGGTTTACGGTGCGACTATGGTCTAAAGTTAAACTCTATAATTATAAAGTATATTATAATATTAGTGATGTAAATTTTTGAAATAATTAATGAAAATTTTGTTGTTCGACTCTTAAGGAATGATAATAGATTGTCTGGACTCTCGACTCTGTAATTTTGTTTAAATTGCATAATTATTATAATTTTTGATCTTCCTTCGGAAACGAGACACGTATCAGTGTGTGAGATAATAGATTGTCTGTGTAGTTTTTTTTGCTTGCAATTTTGTAAAGAAATCTAAATACTTTACTATTGATAAATAATAAATAATAAATTATATGCCCATTCACATTGCCAAATCGATGTGTGAATCTGTGATATCATATAATATAAACCAAAAAATGTAACAATGTTTAATGTATGTTTGTGATTTATTTAAGAGTAATAACTTAGCTTTTCCATGTCAATGACAAATGTATTATCATTATGTGTCATGTGTGCGACTGCGAATGTGGAATTGTAAAAGTTTAAAGCATTTTATAAATTATGGGTATTAATAAATAATTAGACAGCTATCTATGATTGAAATATTTTAATTAGTTGTTTTTATATTAGACAGTTTCAATATTTAATCTAATTTAAATTTAATAAATTTTTGGCGTATGGTGTTACATGTAACTGTATTTCTGGCGACCGTTGGATGAGCAAAGATCAATGACATACGGTGTATTTCAGGCTGAAAGGGAAAAGAAACCTCATTTTTGAAATCCTATTCCAAAATCATGACACGTGACCACTCACACAATCGATGTCATCCGATAAATATAATTCAAAGTTTTTTCATTTATTTATTTAATGGGACCCGCCACAGATGATAGTAACTGCCAGCGACTGTTGGATGAGCACAGATCAACGACATGCGGTGTATTTTGGGCCGAAAGGAAAACAAACCCCATTTTTGTGAACCAATTCTGGAATCATAACACATGTACACTCATACAATCGGTGTCATTTGATGATGTGTCAATCTAATATATGAAAAAAAATTGCATACGTAGACTCAGTTTAAAGAAGCAGTAAGTTGGTGAAGATCTTACGGCTGGCGTGAAGCCTTAATGCAGAGATGTGTCTGATCTAACCATTGAGGCATTGTGCCTGATGAACACGTGTCCTAAGTGGGTCTGATCAACGACAAGGTAATTAAGGTAAAGGACTATCAAGTTGCAAAAGATCTAATGATCAACACGAAGCCTTAAAGCAAAGATGGTAGCTAGATAGTCTTCAAGGCATTGCACATGTGTGCCACATGTCCTTCCAGTTAAGTAGGACATGTTAGTGTTGATATAACAGTTGGCATAAAGCCTTAAAGAGGAGATGATCATCATGACACATGGACATGTGATGGGACCCAACCAGATGTAAAGGAAGATCAAAAGAAACCAGAGACCGTTGGATGAGCACAGATCAACGACGTGCGATGTGTTGTTCCCTTTTCTTGCTGACAAAAAAAAATATACTCCTCAGAAGGTTCACTATATTTATCCCTGACACTGACCAAGCATAGAGTAGAACAACAATAACAAGGTCTTGAGACCTCCTGAACTTTGAGCTCCACAGACTCGGGTGGGATTACCCTTGAAAACTTAGAATAACGAAATCACTAAATTATTCTAGTTTGCTATTAGTGAAATTACAGGGAATGACCACGGTAACTTTCGCTAAAACAGACCAAACTGAAAGTAAAGATTGGTTTTAATGATGATAGTCATTTAATTGAACAAAAATAGACCAGTGCTCAATCTTAGGGCATGGAGTCATCTGTGAATAATTTTAACCAGCATGATTGAAGATTAAACTTAAGGCAATTACAGGATCTGACACAAACATAGATATACCTTATATATCTACCCCAGTACATTTAGCCAAATTTAATCCATCAAATTCATTTTCTACCCTGAACTTTATTGAAATATCTCTAAGGTATATTCTCTCCTTGAAAGAACCCTAGAAGTATTTCATAATCTTCCTTACAAATATATAAATTGAAAATGCTCCTAGAACATTCAATTTAGACAAAATTTAGAATGCTAAAATGAAGATAGAAAATCCATTAAATGCTTCAGAAACTGTGAACTGGATTTTATTTAAAGGTCATCATCAGTTACTATATTCAACAGAGATTTCTCCAAAAAGACCAGATATATTGGTTCTCAAAACCAAGATTTACAATTGACTTAGTATTATTTTCAGACAGAAAAATGACCATCATCTTCCCAGTAGTCTTGGAATCCTTTTATAGCACAAGGATGCAACAAGCTACCGGCATACTAGGAAGGAGTACACAACCGCTTGCAACAACTGTGCAAATAAATTTTGCAACCGAACATAGGTGGCAGCTAATTTACAAGGTTTGTCTTTTGTGGCTTAACCATATTCATCATTTAAGCTTCGCCTCCCATCTGTTCACTTTTTTAACGGTGGGCCAATCAAAAGGCAACAGCTTCCACTCACCTGGCATCCATGGCATTTCTGGCCTCAGACACGAATTTTGCCACGTCTCTTTCGACTTTGCAGCATTTTGTGCTCTGTTTTCTGTTTCTTCTTTGGTAGCTCTTTAGCTGAAGTAGGGTAATTTGAACAGGAGACCCTTTAGATTGTGCATCGTCAGTACTGAAAATAGCCAACACACTACATTTTATTCATTTTTGAAAGACCCTTGCGAGTGAGTGACGCACCCCTGCTATTCAACTGGTCGCATACTCGCCATCCATCCTTGCTCCACTTTTCACCTTCTGCGAGTGAGCGATGACCTAAGTCTTGAACCTCATCTTACATCTATCGCATACTCGCTGTCCTTTTATGTTTTGCTTTTGGGTTCATGTGAGTGAGCGATGCTTTTTTACTTTTAACTCGTCGCATACTCGCACCACTTAATACTCCAGCTTTATCTCCTGCGCGAGTGAGCGATGTGTCTTTTCTTTGCTCAGTCGCCTACTCGCGAGCTCAAAAATCTTACTCTGTCACTAACGGCGAGTGTGCGACTGTCTCTTTTCTTTAACTCATCGCACCCTCGCGAGCTCTTTTCCTTCCATCTCTGTTGATCGGCGACTGAGCGATGCTTTTCTCCTTTGACTCGTCGCATACTCGCGAGCTAATTTTTGGTCACCTAAAAGCATCAGTGAGTGAGCAAAGCGTTGAATGACTCCTTAGTCACTCGGTCGCAGACTATCATGAATCTTTTAAAATTACTTGTGCGACTGAGCGATGAATCTTCGCATTAGTACTTCACCTCTTTGCCGCTCACTCGCACTGCAAAACACAATTGAGTTAGAACCTAAGCGAGTGGGCGACCTTCAGGACATAAGCTCATCGTGCAGTCGCTGACCTTCTTTTGATATAACAGTTTGACTCACAAGTATGAGACTGCTTCAAATTTAAACAGGACTCGCTCGGTCGCAGAGCATGAGATTGACAGCATGACTTTAGAGCGACTGCGCGACATACATACTTCTAACTCGTCACTGACTCGCTAACTTATAACCCGACTTTCATGAGGCCTCGCGACTGCGCGATTTAGGACTTAAAAACATAGAACTTGCACACAAAATTCAACTACTCATAAGCAGATCGCGACTGCGTGATTCTCTTCATTGACAGCTCGTCGCCTACTCGCACAACTTAAGGACATTTGAAAAAGACTGACGCGACAGAGCGAGTAAGCTAAAACATGACTTCAAAAGGGATTTTGACCTCTTTTGTGCGGCAAAGCATAGAATTTTGAAACAAGAAAGCCCGGGAAAAGAAAAAACCAAGAGATTCAAAGAAAAACTAAGGCAATGCTAGCAATGGCTCTGACTGGGGAAAGATAATTGCAAAATTGTCATTAGAAGCCAGACCTCTGGAGAACAAACCACAAACCTAAACTAAACTGTACAGGAGCACACAAAACCACACAAAAATAGGGAAATCTAAACTAACGTGCATGGAACAAGGAAAAATATGAGAATTAATGTTTCAGGAATTGTCCATGCACTAGCAATTCCTGTATTTCACCGTTTGGATCCTCCAAGAAATAAGAATCCTGACCATGCAACTCCTAGATTACAAATGGGCCCATCCACAGTGATTCAAACTTGCCATGTTTGCCCTTTTCTTCTTTTCTGGCATTCCATTGCAACACCAGATCATTTATCCTGAATTTTCTCTTAGTTGTCCTTTTATCAAACAGGTATTTAGATTTTTTCTGCAACTTCAGGTTTCTTCTGTGAGCTTCTGCTCTTATTTCTTCCAATTCCATCAGCTGATCCATTCTTTGCATCATAGGTTCTGGATTTTCCACATCTTCTTCCAGCAAAAATTTGTGCACTGGTAATAGATTATTCAGAGGTATCCTCACCTAACTTCCATAAACCATTTCAAAAGGGGAAACCCCTATGGCCCTTTTCACTGTCACTCTGTCAGCCCATAAGGCTAATTTCAACTTTGAGTGCCAAGACGTCTTATTTTTATCCAAAATCCTTTTAATGATTTTCATAATACTTTTATTACTGGACTCAACCTGTCCATTTGATTGAGGATGATATGGTGAGGAGTAAGATAAAATAATGCCATATTCTTCACAAAAATCTTTAAATTCATCAGACCTAAAACACATGGCATTGTCCATAATTAGCTCAGTGGGCACACCAAATCTTGTCAGAATGTTGTCCATCAAGAAATCCATTACTATCCTACTGGTTGCCCTCTTTGTTGGGATTGCTTCTATCCATTTGGTGAAGTAGTCTGTAGCCACAAGAATCCAACTATGACCCCCACTGGATTTCTCTATAAATTCACCAATAAAGTCCAAACCCCATTGGGTAAAAGGAGCTTCAATAGTCATAGGACTTAGAGGTAATGCTCCTGCAAATTTCATTTTGGCAGAAAACCTTTGGCATGGTTCACATTTTCTTACAAACATTTGAGTATCTTTGAAAAGACATGGCCAGTAAAA
>MU227786.1:135120-217187 GCA_018584345.1 Thuja plicata
TAGGGCATGGAGTCATCTGTGAATAATTTTAACCAGCATGATTGAAGATTAAACTTAAGGCAATTACAGGATCTGACACAAACATAGATATACCTTATATATCTACCTCAGTACATTTAGCCAGATTTAATCCATCAAATTCATTTTCTACCCTGAACTTTATTGAAATATCTCTAAGGTATATTCTCTCCTTGAAAGAACCCTAGAAGTATTTCATAATCTGCCTTACAGATATATGAATTGAAAACGCTCCTAGAACATTCAATTTAGACAAAATTCAGAATGTTAAAATGAAGACAGAAAATCCATTAAATGCTTCAGAAACTGTGAACTGGATTTTATTTAAAGGTCATCATCAGTTACTACATTCAACAGAGATTTCTCCAAAAAGACCAGATATATTGGTTCTCAAAACCAATATTTACAATTGACTTAGTATTATTTTCAGACAGAAAAATGACCATCATCTTCCCAGTAGTCTTGGAATCCTTTTATAGCACAAGGATGCAACAAGCTACCGATATACTGGGAAGGAGTACACAACCGCTTACAACAACTGTGCAACAAAATTTTGCAACCGAACATAGGTGGCAGCTAATTTACAAGGTTTATCTTTTGTGGCTTAACCATATTCATCCTTTAAGCTTCGCCTCCCATCTGTTCACTTTTTTAACGGTGGGCCAATCAAAAGGAAACATCTTCCACTCACCTGGCATCCATGGCGTTTCTGGCCTCAGACACGAATTTTGCCACGTCTCTTTCGACTTTGCAGCATTTTGTGCTCTGTTTTCTGTTTCTTCTTTGGTATCTCTTTAGCTGAAGTAGGGTAATTTGAACAGGAGACCCTTTAGATTGTGCATCGTCAGTACTGAAAATAGCCAACACACTGTATTTTATTCATTTTTGAAAGACCCTTGCGAGTGAGCAACGCACCCCTGCTATTCAACTGGTCGCATACTCGCCATCCATCCTTGCTCCACTTTTCACCTTCTGCGAGTGAGCGATGACCTAAGTCTTGAACCTCATCTTACATCTGTCGCATACTCACTATCCTTTTATGTTTTGCTTTTGGGTTCATGTGAGTGAGCGATGCTTTTTTACTTTTAACTCGTCGCATACTCGCACCACTTACTACTCGAGCTTTATCTCCTACGCAAGTGAGCGATGTGTCTTTTCTTTGCTCAGTCGCCTACTCGCGAGCTCAAAAATCTTACTCTGTCACTGACGGTGAGTGCGCGACTGTCTCTTTTTTTTAACTCTTCGCACCCTCGCGAGCTCTTTTCCTTCCATCTCTATTGATCAGCGACTGAGCGATGCTTTTCTCCTTTGACTCGTTGCATACTCGCGAGCTGATTTTTGGTCACCTCAAAGCATCAGCGAGTGAGCGAGGCGTTGAATGAATCCTTAGTCACTCGGTCATAGACTATCATGAATCTTTGAAAAGTACTTGTGCGACTGAGCGATGAATCTTCACATTAGTACTTCACCTCTTCGCTGCTCACTCGCACTACAAAACACAACTGAGTTAGAACCTAAGTGAGTGGGCGACCTTCAGGACATAAGCTTGTCGTGTAGTTGCTGACCTTCTTTTGATATAACAGTTTGACTCGCGAGTATGCGACTGCTTCAAATTTATATAGGACTCACTCGGTCGCGGAGCATGAGATAGACAGCATGACTTTAGAGCAACTGCGCGACATACATACTTCTAACTCATCGCTGACTCGCTAACTTATAACCCGACTTTCATGAGGCCTCGCGACTGCGCGATTTAGGACTTAAAAACATAGAACTCACTCACTCGCACACAAAATACAACTACTCATAAGCAGATCGCGACTGCGCGATTCTCTTCATTGACAGCTCGTCGCCTACTCGCACAACTTAAGGACATTTAAAAAATACTGACGCGACAGAGAGAGTAAGCTAAAACATGACTTCAAAAGGGATTTTGACCTCTTTTGCGCGGAAAAGCACAGAATTTTGAAACAAGAAAGCCCGGGAAAAGAAAAAACCAAGAGATTCAAAGAAAAACTAAGGCAATGCTAACACAATGTATTTTGGGCCAAAAGGGAAAAGAAACCCCATTTTTGCAAACCTATTCTGGAATCATGGCATGTGTACACTCAGCTAAGTTTAATTAAAATCATAATTGGAGTAAAATAGTAACTTAACATTTAATAAGTAATAAGCTCAATTTGACCACATATATTTGTAATATCAAACAATTAAGTGACATGTGTCCTAGTGACCTCAGATATTTGGAGAAGCAATAAAATTTAACACGAGTGACAAGTCATGACGGACAACTCAGTACTACTCATGATTGTACAATTTTAACCTAATTTTTTATATTTTTAGTTCTTACTAGTATACTATGTTGGAGACTCAAAAAGGGGTTATGACTTCTAGGTTGAGGATTGAGGAATGCAACAGAGTCTCATAGCTCTCTGCCCACTCATAGTATGCACAAATTAAATTTCTGGGTAAAATCCTGAACACCCATAGCCTGGCCTTCAAATTTTTCAAATCTAGTGGTTTACTGTTTAGATTGTAGTCGTAGAATTAGGAATGAATTTTCAATCACGCCTATAAATTGTAGTTGTCACCTCTGTAGAATTTTTTGAATTTTCCTACAAGTAAATAGTAATACCAGTATACCATGGTCCACGATGGAAGAAACAAATACCAATACTATGAGTAAAAGGAAAAGAAAGGAAACAGAGATAATAGACTTCCACAAAATGGTTAAAACACCATATTTCACTGATGAATTCTATGATATTTTTGATCCTGCTATCCATGGAAATAAGGGAATCATGGAAATTAGATTTGCACTTGAAAATAAGGGGAAAGATCCAAAGAAGGATTCAATTTTTTTTTTTTCCATTTAACAACTTATTAAACTCAAAGACAAATAAAATTGCAGCGTGGGTTGTTGGGTCAGCACACATGACATTACCTCAAGTATTCCCTTGTCCAGAAATTGTCATGCTCTGGGCCAAAAATTATGATAAAAATAGAAATACAATTGTCAATAAAAATACTCAGGAGGAAATTTTGTTGATAACTGAGACCGAATTTGCTAGTCTGTTGGATATAGGGTTTGAAGCACAAAAATCAAACATGCACATTGACCTGGGAAAGCTAGCAAAGAATTATGAAAAAATAGATGCAATAAAAAAAGATTTGTCTATCAAAGGAATAACAAGCAGTTCTAGTCTGGATCCAGATCATAAGCCTCCTTATGATTATGATATTTTTGTGCAATGGGTTCATGATAGTATTTCCTTGCTAGCATTTTGTTTGGGATTGGATAGTAACAAAGAAGTGGGTGCCAGCATTCTTGAAATGATTTTTCATATTCATTATGAAAAAGAACCAGTAAAATATAATTTTATTGAGCACACTGTTCATTGCATGCAAGAACAATTACTAATGATTAAAAGAGGTTCACAAAAGACATTTAGGTTCACAACCTACTTATGCTATCTTCTTTTAGAAAAGTATCATGCAATATTTTAGACAAACAAGCTTCAAAGTCAGGTCCAAAATGTACTATATGAATGGACACCTGAGATAAGGATGAGTGATAACAGAAGGAACTATAACAATTTTGTAGACTTCTTTTTGGCACCAATGTATCATGAAATTATAGGTACTTCGTTGCCTAGATTGCCTATGTCTTGTAGAGATTGCATTCAACTGGGAAGTCAAATACAATTGGTTGACTGGTACTTCATGGAAGAATACACTATGTTAAGGTTTTACGATTCAGCAGTAGAACCCTACAAACTTCCAATACATGTTACAAAGAGGGTATTTGCATTGGAATATGTTTGGCAGATGGAGAGCACAGATGTACTCTTTAATGGTCAGCAAAAGAAAATGATATTTCCTTCCTTGCCTTTCTCATTGGGAGGGTTCACATTTGAGAGAAAAGGATTCAAAGTGGTAGAGGATGTTTTTTCAATTTTTCGCTTTGCTGTTGACACTCATTGGCATTATGATCCACTAAAAATAATTGGAACAAAGCTTATAGCGAATGGGAGCTCCGCAAGCAAATGTCAACATGAGAGTATGTCATCAATAGAAAAATTTAAAAACAAGGAGTCCTGCGAGGATATCAAAAAAGAGATGGAGAAATATGTCGTTGAAAATAATATTTCTATACAAGAATTGTCATCACAAATTATGGCATTGCACAAATAGAAAGAAAAAGTGCAGCACATGACATCCTACAATTTCTACTAGCAATCTGCTCAACCATCTACAAAATTTATTCCAAAAAGCCTAGAGCTTCAATGTAAAGATGAATTTTGGTCTGCAACCAAAATGTCTAATTTTTAGGAAATGAGGAAGAATCTCGGCAAGCCAAAGATCTCTGCAGATCTTTATGATCCAGAGGAGGATCAAATATTTAGCGATTTGTGGAATGTGGAGCATCAAGTTGAAGCATATCAAAGCGATCATAATATTCAAGATAACGAGGATGAGTGGGATTGTGTGAATCCAACATAAGCAGATGTTTATTCAATAACAATTTCTATTGGAGTCGATGCATCCACAAAATAAAAATATGGCAAAGGGGTAGAGATTATAGAAAAAATAGGTTTTCCAGGTAGGGGTGGTCTGGGTCCCACAAGAGAAGGGCATTGGTATCAAATTTCCACACCCTCTCCACCAAAATGTGGTGAGATACCAGTAATTGGAGGTTCATCAGAAAAAGGTATTACTCAATCTCATACCCTTGCACCTTCATTTGTTCTAGCTTCAAATCTAGTTCCACTTTTGCCAAGCACTCAGATTCAATCTGAATCAAGTTCCACTCCCACTAGTGGCATGGGTAGTACTAGTGGTCTAAAAATGACAATGACATTAGCATTGGACATGAAATTAGTGGATCCCAAAGATCAAGGCAGTTTGAAGAAGAAAAAGGTTATGAATAGTAAAACAATGCCAATGGTGTCTGTGACTGTGAGTCCAACAATTTCCACACCTTCAGGACAAAACCATTCGAATAAACCAATAAATCCACTTGTAATGGGTCAAGGTGTTACTGTTACTAATCCTCATGGTTCAATTATTAGAACCATAGGTGGAAGCTCGTATGTCGCTGCAAGCTCTATTTCAACTTTCAAACATTCAATTGTGTCAGAAAACCCTGATTTTAATTTCAATGATTTTGTAACAAACTTTCGACAAGAAGACAATAGGAATAGACTAAATAGTAAGACACTGAAGAGGGATGCAGTTGTTTCAACTTGTGATGTACAACCTGCATCGAATAGGTTATTTCCCACATTTGACCCAAATAAAGAAATGATGGAGTTCATGGGTGTTATGCCTCCAGCTAGAGATAACAATCCACCAGAGAGTCAGATAGATCCATCTGAATTTCAATTTAGCACCCTTCAAATGGATTTATCCAAAATTAAAAATATGGACAAGATAAATGTGTCAAAAATGACCAACCAAGTGGTCTACAATTTAGTGATGAAGTTGGAGAGAGAGAATGGAAAGCTTCAAGGAAGAATAGAAAAGTTAAAGGTAGACCTAGAAAATGAAAAGGCAAAGGAGAAAGAAGCAGATAACAGGTGCAATGAATTACTGAAAAAGGATAAAAAAAATTCATCCTATAAAGAAACAATTGGACAACAAGAACATATGGAGGCAGAACTGAAAATTGTGAGGGAAACATTGGAAGAGAGCAATAAAAAACTTGAGAATGAAAAAGCCTCTTCATTAAAATTATACAAAAGCGTGGAGAGTAAGGCACAAGTAAACAATATATTAAAAAAATAATTGGAGGATTAGAGGGTAAAAGCAAAACAATAGGAAGAGAAAACAAAACAATGGGAAGAGAAAGCAGAGAAAATTAAAAAAACAGAGTGAACACCAGTTGCCAAAATTGAGAGAAGAGCTAAAGAAGGCAAATAATACAATTAAAACTTACAAAAAATAGCTTGATTGACCAAATGAAAGATACATTCAAGCGAATAAAAAGAGACCTTTGGGGGAAAATAAAGGTGACTGGTGATAGGTTGTGTGATTGGTTTGGATTGAATGAAAGTATTAGAGATGTTTTTGGGAAGCTCAAAGAGCACATTGAGAAGAACAAAAAAAATTTCAGAGAGAGAAAACTACAAAACAAATTTTGCATCAAATCAACACAACCAGTGATAGTTATTTGGCAAGCAAGGGAATTGAAGACCGTGTTCATGCATCAATTAAAACAAACTTTGTCTTTCAAAAATGTCAGAAACTAAAGGAAGTAGAGGAAACTCTTACCTTATTTGAGAGAAAGCTCGCCAAGATGAATCAAACAACAACCAAAATGATAGGTCATGGTTTGCCGAGTCTTGGTCCTAGTAACTCATTAACAAATTTTTTTGGAAGAGAAGCTTAAAAAAAGGTTGGAGGACACAATGAAGACTGATTTAGGAAAGCTTCCTTACGACATAACTCATGAAGGCATTGCAAAGTGCATCAAACAATTGAAAATTTTGAATGCAGTATTGGAAGGATCATTGCTTTCAAGTCGCTCTAACAAGTATGAATGGATGATGAGGTTGTAGGCCATTTACTATAACTTGACAAATTTTGACCTTCCAAACGATGTAGAATGGAGCATACTAAACAAACTGGCAGTATCATCTCATCAAAAATAGTATGTGAAAGTACTTTCAGTTTCAATCATCTCTATATTATTTATCTATTGGCTTGAATTGAGTTAAAAGTAACAAGTTTGAACTTTGTCTTTTTAACAGGATCAATGTAGCAGATGCTATAATGCTATTGCTAATTTACTAAAATGGTCTGTCAAATGCAGAAATGTAAAGTTGTAGAGATTTTGTACTAGTCTTGACTCTTACTGATTTTTATTTTGAGACTTCACATTAGGACAATCGACTTGAAGCTATTATTTCTCCCTTGTTTCTATAAAAAGGAATTCAGGGTCATTTGTGAAGGGTAATGAAATTGGGTATTGACTCTTGAGTCATAATTCATTTCCAATTCACTTTTGCAAACAGAATCACACAGAGTTGTGTTCTTACTACTATTAATGAATGAATTGTTACATTGTGTCATATTTGTAAATAAATTAATGAGAATCATTATTTCTAAGAATTGTATCATATGAGTTGAATAATGCAAATGAAAACCATTATTAATTGTAGAATTCATGACATTATCAACCACATTCATGTTTTTGACATTGGAATATGATATTATGCATGATTGATGATGAGATACTGAAACTGACAAGAGACTTCAACAAAAAGTTTAATAAATACCTAGGACCCGTTACTTATAAAAAGGTTCAATTTACCACATCATATCATTATCAGGATCCTTGGATTCATCGCCATCAACTTCATAGCTTCCTTGGTTCTTCGATATGTTTTCTTCACTCTGCATATGTCTGCTTAACTCAAGTTCACCGCTAGCATTACCAGTACTAGTACATGAGTCAATGACAATCACATCATTGTATCTGGAACTCCCACTTTGGTTTGAAATGTTTCCTAGCCCTCCTCTCTTACATTTCTTCCTCCGCAATTTCAGTGCCCTGTCGCAAGGAAAAGTATGGACTTCATACCTAGATGTATAGAGCCTCAAGCAATTTTCCAAATTCTTGTCTAGTTTGTTTCTTAGCTTTGACTTTAGGAACCCCAAAGTACTGAAAACTCTCTCATCCTCCACCGACCCCATATCATGGTCAGACATAAATCAACAAGCTTGAAAAATTCTGATATTGAATCAATCAACATTTCACTCTCAGCTAGATATTTCCAAAGCCTTGTTACCGATCCATCTTTGTGGGGGTTCCACATAATATTATATTGTTCCCTCATTATCTGTGAAAAATGGCCCGATTGATCTCTCAAATGAGATTCATCTAAAATTCCATTTAGAGTTACTCCACTTAACTCTTTGGTTTTGCAAAAATGATCTAGCAAAGTTAGTAGCCTAGTTTGATAATCGTTCAAATTTTTGATACTCCAATATCGAGGAAACACAATCGTCATGAATTGAAGTTGTTTGACTGGAGGGAATCTTGCTCTAATCTCTGAGGAAAGATCATAGGAAATGCACTTCACAGAAGCAGTTACAGACTCACCAATCTTGGTAAATTCTTCCCATTTAACACTTGATATTGGCTCCCTGTGGTTCCTTCCTCGTACCTCAGAATCGACCATGGCATAGTAGTACATTGGTATCTCAACTCCGCGTACTTCTGCACATAACTCCCTGTTTGCACCGATCTTTAAAAAGTTGTCAGGATTGTCCAAATCTATGATTTTCAGCCAGCTGGCAAATTTTACATCATCACACGATTGATAGAGATTATCGAGCGTCATGCATGTCAATTTATGAAGCACAACATATTCTGTAATATACATTTCTCTTTGCTAGGCCTTTTTCATTATATTTGTCATTTCCTCCAACAGACGGAGAAGACATGCTAACGTTAAGAGTGTCTCTACATTACTTAACCTTCATAGCAGCTCAGGAAATTTGGGTAGCCCTGCTTGTTCATGACTTGAGTTCATTAGACCAAGCAACGATTGATATTCTAAAAACACTCGATGCGCTAGTCCATCCAAAGAGATCCATTTAGTATCATTATCCTTCATAAGCTTGTTCCCATTGGTTAGTCCTTCGGCAAAGTGTTGAAATTCCCTCAATCATTTTGGACTTCGATAAAAGTATTGGTAGAGCTATTTGATTAAAACTTCAATTTTTTGTATTGGAGCATGCTTGCTGACAACTCCAAAAGCTAGATTCATTTTGTGGGCCATGCAATAAATGGGAGTAACATAGGGCACACAAGAAGATTGTATCTTTGTGTAAAGACCGCCCCTGTGGCCTTGCATTACTGAAGCTCCATCTTCTCCAACACATACCAACTTATTGGCAATCGTCATGTCATCTACACCTCCATATTTAATTAGAGAATTCTTTACTAGTTCAAATAAATTTCCAGCTGTCACATTATCCTTCATTTTAGCAACAGTTAGTAGATGAGGTTGGCGGACAAAATTGTGTACAGTATAAACATGCATGCATACCCACAAAGTATTATCTACTGTTGTAACCTCATCTAAAGACAATGTAATAAAATTTTACTCTTTAATTTTTGTCTTTAGATCCTCTTTTTCAACCTCGGCAAGATAACTTGCCCATTCCCATCCACTATTTACTAACCACTGACTGTTAGGATAGTTACGAACTTTTAGAAAGTGTAATAAAGCACTTAATGATGGGTAGTCTATCATAGGACACCCTCTGCTCAAAATATTAAAGAAAACACTAAACAAAACAACTTTTCCCATTAGTTATGCTTCCAATGCTTTTCCAAAACAAGCTTCAATAGAGCCTTTAACTTGAGCAGGCTTCGTATGTATATTCTGCTAAAATTCATATAATTCTACATTCTTAACATGCACAGATTCGTCCTTTGTTTTCCATCTTATCACTGATTTTTCAACTCCATCTATGGTTTTATTTTCATAAACTTTACCCATATGCTTCTTTATGATGTCAATTTTTAACTGCAACCTCTTTTCCTTCTTATTTATCTTGCTGCAAATCTTACATCTGCATTCTACCAGAGGCTAACCTTCAATTGGATTTTCCACTGGTTCAATGAATGGATACTTTGACACCCATTCTATTTGAAAATTCCTTGACAACTCCCACTTTCGATCATTTTTTGATTCCCTATCCTTTTTTGAATTGGTTTTTCTTTTCTTTTTCCCTGCACCATCATCATCTCTGACATTCTCAGTCTCATCCAAGTTGATTATATTATTATGACTACTCTAGGTATTTAACTGAAAATCTTCTTCAAGTTCATCATGATCTGAGATATCAAGTTTGCCTACTTCAATACGTTGTGTAGTTTCAGGTTGTGAATTTCAAAATCTACTTGTGATGAAACAACTTCCCAATTTTGGACAGAAACATTTCCAACACCATGACCAAAGTAGGATGATAAGGTTCTGTGTTTTGCTGGCCTCTCTTCATCTTGTCTTTCCCCACTTGCAGGAGCCTCACCCTTATTCTTGTTCGACATCTCCATTCTCCAACGACTTCCACTACAAAAAAATGTTAAATTATTGAAGTGACAATAGACTATAATATATATAACTATGATTATGGGTTCATTGGCCCTAAAATCATGTCTGAGGTCTCTCTAGTCAACACTGTTCGCTAATTGGTTACCACTAAATAATAATGAACTTAAAATTACAGATTCATGGAATAAGTATCACTTACCTTTGCCTCAAATAAAATTGCAGTTGCGACTCGCCAATGCAGTATGCAGTTGCACTCAGCAGTCTGAAACTACTGAAGTACTCATACTCATATGAAAATTCGCTATTGATCAACTATTTTTTTACTATCCTTATTTGGCAAATTCGGCGGGAGGTATTAGGTCAAGGTATACAAATTTGGCAAAGCCTGCGTAATTATAACACGTCTTTTGTTATTTCTGAGGCGATTATGGGTTGTCAAATACCTTCATATGATTAATAAAGTTGGCGAATTTGGGTCGGTTTGAGACACGCGTCCGCAAAATGCCAGGTGAATTTGGGGCCACCTATAAATATATGTCTAAAATTATTGGCGAATATAGGTCGTCCATTTGGGGTCTTTTAGAAATTATAGGTGAATTTTTTAAATTTGCGGGGACCAAAAATTATATTCCATTGGTGATAATGTATAAGAAAGGTAGAAAATTAAATAAAGTGATGGGCGATGGGCCCGAGCATTGGACCCAATATTAATAATTGTCGGGCAATAGGGTCAATCTAATATATGAAAAAAATTGTCAATTCTCTGCTCGCCGACATGCGACATTCCCCAATTGGCGAATAATCACCACTAAAATTTTTGTTGACTATTGTGGATGATAGATTTAGATGATCTTGTAGATTTTGTTCATCCCCTGTCATTTTGTCTCATTTCTGTGCCTATTTTCTTGAGTGAATGTTTGTTTGTAGGTCATAGTCTGTGTCTATTCCTTGAAAAAAGTTATTTTTGTGAAATCTTTTCTTTCCCTAAATAGTCTCTTTTCATCTCAGACCTTTATGAAATACTTTTGCAATCCTATTCAGGGAGTTGTGCTTGTCTTGACTTAGAAATTTCATGATAATGCTTAGTCATTTTGTTATGATTCATGTCACTTTCGGTGTATCACCTTGTAGTTTAAGTTTTTCTTTGTCTTTCAGTTCTCCTTCTATCCCTTTTCCTCCCAAGTTTACTTTTCAAGTTTAAAGAGAAAAATAGGTAACTATCCAAGAGGAACCGCCCTAGATTCCAGAGGTTTCACTTCAGTTAGCAAAGGTCCCACAACCTAGAAGTGATTCCTATGTTGTACCAGATCATTAAACTTATGAGTTTAATAGGGTACAAATTTGGTGTATAACACAAACATAAGGTAGACTTCATTTACACAGTTCACAAAAATATAGATCATTGTAGCGATCATATTTTAAGGCAGTGAGCCTTCCTTAGGGTTGGAGCCTGGGGCTTTTTATTTGAGAAGTGAGCTCTATGAAATGAGCTTGAACGCATGTGCATTCCCATATATTGTAATAAATGTATTCTTCTATCAAGGTGTTTACTTATTGTAGGTAATCAACCCCACCATGGTTTTTCCCCTAACATGGTTTCTACGATAAAAATCTTATTTCAAGTGTATGGATGTGATTCTGATTTGTGTATTCATGTCTATTTTTTTTTGAAGTAATCAAATGAGAATTTAAAGTATTTATGTTTGGAGGGTTTTAAGGACTAAGGGCTAAAATTTTAAAGTTTTGGGAAGAACTAATTCACCACCACCCCCCCCCCCCACCCCTTAGTTGTTCACTGCCATATTAATAAAAAAGATTTGGTCAATTACGAGGAGAAATATTGGAGTTGCAAAGACAAAGAGAAGAAATTGTGAAGACATTCTGGCTAAGGACTTGGTTGAGGTTCAGTTGGAGCATGTCTCTAGTATCCTTGTTGATGCAGAGAGTTATGAATGACAGTTTCAGTCTTCAAACTTGGTTTTATCTTTTGACATGCTAGTGGTGCATGATATTCTGTGTGCTTGGTTGAATGTTGTTGTTTCTTAGTGGAAGAAGGTGCTTTTGATTATCAAATAAAGGTACAAAAAGGTTTTTACTATGAAAACTACTGTATTTATTTGAATTTTTTTGAGTTCTAGTTTTTGGCCCTTTGTCATTTTGGAAAAAAGAGGGAGAGAAAGAAGAAAACAAAAACATTATTTGAGTATCTACTCAGGAAGAATTTTTGGGCTATTTTGAGTTTTCATGTTTTTGAAGTTTTTTTTCCTATTTTTTCATCAATTCCAAAGGGGGAGATTGTTAGACATATTGAGATGTTTCTATTATTTTATTCATTGATGTCAAAACCTCCATACTGATTACTTGGAGATATCGGTTGGTTGTTGGCATTTTTTGTTAGATACTTGTTGGTTGTCGGTGAGGTCACATATTTTTGTTATGTATGCAGAATAGATTTTATATGTACATTTTTTTGGTGTATGATGGTGGGTGTACTTGTTCCTACAAATAGAATATATCTTTTGGTACATTATCATGGTTTCGGTGGTTGAAGTTTCTATAAGTACCCTTTTGACTGTTGTTCTTACAAAGTTCATCTAGGTGAACGTTCCTGCTTCCTAGACATTCTTGCAGTTCATCAAGAGTTTTGGTAAAATGATCATATCTCATTCTAGAGAGCTTTTACCAGTTCTCATTTATCAGTTGGTTCAAAATTTTTGTTTTTCAAGACTTGGTCTTGGTTGTTGCATTTAGGTTCCATAATTTACTTATCTTTTTTATCAATTTGATATGAAGCGTGTGTATATTAAGGGTGGCCTATATTTAGGTCTTGTGGTAATGTGTTGTAAATATTTCTTATGTATGTCCCATATTTAGGATTGGTGGTACCGTGTTAAATGCAAATGTAATTTCTTAGATGTTTTTTGGCTTGGCCAACATGTTTTGTGTCTTGGTTGACATATGTGGCTACTCTATCGGATATATAAATAGAGATATGATTTTTGTATATGATAAGGTCTCTGGAATAGTATGGTGTGCAAAACAAAGATCTAAAGGTTATAGTGTGAGATTGTTTCAGGATATATCCAGGAGTGGTGTGTAAGCATAAGGAAGTAAAGTGAGGAATTATTGTGCTACAAAGAGAAGGTATTACATACTGTGTTGCAGAGGTTTGATAGTTGTTGGTAAAATATTTGTATCATATTTATGTTGTCGATAATTACTATGCTTTCAACTGGAGTTTTTTCATGCATAGACATATGCAATTCTATTAGTTCACATTTTGTAATACATCTTTTATGTAAGGACAGTGAGCCCGACCAACAGTGAGCCAACCTACAGTGACAAAACTGACAGTGAACCCTTATAAAAATTACCTTAACAAGTGTCACCTTACCGGTGTTTACTTTCATGAGAATTAGTTTCTCCGTGGTTATTCCCAATTAGGTTTCCATGTAAATTTTGGTGTTCATTGTGTTGATGGTTATGTGCTTTCATGTTTATATCTGTTATAAGTTTCTGAATTGTTTAAGTGTTCATCAGCTTAGTAAATGTTTTTAAAAGTATTTATGAATAACTGATTCACCCCCCTCTCATTTATTCTTCTTTTCAACTAACTCGACATTGTAGACTTCTTAGTGTTTTGAAAAATAAATATAAGATTTAATAGCATTTATAGTTTGACTAGACGTTTCTATGCATTCCCTGAGTAAATATTTTATATATTATGATTCTATTTTTATTAAGGTAAAAACAAGTTTTTAAGGGACTCTATTACGCTTATGTTATTGTAGGTGACTTGTATAACAATGTGCCATGCAAATATTTGGTGTGAGAAGGGTGGTAACTCTTGAACTTGTTTGATTCCTATTTCCCTCCTTTAATGATTCAATAACTAGGCCCTAAAGCTATAACTTAGAGATTGGATATTTTTTCTAGGTAGTTATCTTACTCATCATGAAGGTTCCTTTATTTATCAACCTAGGGACATGAACTTGAAATGGGTCAGCATTGTATGTGCACTAAGACTCAGTTGTAATCATTCCATCCTATAGTTGGAAAGGAAATAGTACTAAGGGAAAAATGCTTGAAAGAAAATACCATAAATACTAAGCCTAAATCAACGAATAAACAAAACTAGAGTAGATAACATAAACATAAGTCTCAAGAACCAGATAGGAAGTTACTATGTTCTGTCTTGGATGTAGGAAGAGTCACATAATAGAATTCCAATGGCTAGAGAAACAAACAAGTGCTAAGACTGAAACTAATTGTTGAACAAAAAAGTAAAAACTGAACCAAATGGGTGGAATTATCACCAAGTGGCCCCCCTTGGATGAATCTTCCTAAAAATTAACTCAGATGTAGAAGATTAAAGTGTCATTTCATTGATTGAAAATATTGTTACTATATAATAGTAATATGATCGTATTTCTTGAAACTGAAAATGAGAGTACAATATCAGAAATTGTAACCTTCAAAAGAGGGACATCTGATCATTATTTATAAAAGGAAATATTCTAACTAACTGGGTAGTTGAATCCAACACGATGGGATGATGCCACTTATTGAAAGCATGAAAAAGAGGAAGGAGGTTATGCATGTGCAAGATTTGGTCAAACCAGTTTGACCTCAGAGATGATCTAGCATAACAACACCTCCTAAATCTACTCAACCAACAGACATAGACATTTACAGTTGAGTTCCCACTTCCATAAGAGCTAGAATTTTTCAACCATTGAATTCTTCAATGTCCATCTCATCTTCAATTTTTCAGCAACCAGGCAGTTGGCGTGAACTTCTTCCACTTTGCAAGATCCATTTATATTTTAATCTTAATTTGTACCATTTTATGATATCAGCGTGCACAAGTCAATTGTATATCTATAATCACCTTAGAATAACATTAACTCAAACACATGAAAAATTAATATAGATAGATTACATAGCAGGTTAATACTAACAAAAAAGTTCAAGGATAGTTTTGTGCCCGTAGTTCATAAGTTTAGGAAAATAGGATAGAGAGTATCAGTAGTTAGGTTCTAAAACTCATAGTAACAATAAAAAAATATGGTAAATCTTAACAAAAATGATCCATTATTTGAGCTCATCATCTCCCCCTAACCTAAGGATCTACTGTCCTCCAGGAGGTGGAACTCAATTCCTCTATCTGGCTAAGGTTCTGAAGTCACCAACATCTGTCTGCCCTTTATCAGTCTCTAAGTTTGGATTTCAATAGAATCCATATTTGTTTTCTAGTCTACCCCATTGTGATCTTTCTGCCTCTTCATTGTATTAAGAGTTCTTGTGGTTCGACACTAGCCACAAAATAATAGGTGGCTGAAAGATTAATGGGAGCCAATATTGTTAAATTGTTCTCCCTAGATGCATATACCTAGTGCTTCATTTGCAAGTTACATAATAATTTTTCAAGGAATGGGGTTCAAATTTCTTTAGTTGATCTAATATCCCTAGATTCAGAGTAGGGTTCTCCTTCAACAAGAAGAACTAAAACTTTTGCAATCCTTTCTTCAGTGGCAATAACCTTAAACACTTTCACCATTGCCTCGCCATTGGAAATAGTTGTGCAAATTCTAAGGAAACCTCATTATTGAAACCATTAAGATTCAAATAGTAGTTGAACTAGCCAAAATTTCTAAATTCGGGTTTACAAAGTGCATCCTGCAAAATTACCAGATGGACTATGGTTCACTTCTAATTGGTCAACCTACCATTTCCTTTACTCAAACTCTTGCAAATGCCTCCAAAGACCTCTTTACTGCAATTCTTAAACTGTAAACCAAACTTCTCTTTCTGTTTCATGCAATTTCCTTATAACACCAATATTAATGTCAATGTCGTATAACCTTTTATTTTTTCCCTTTTAGTAACATTATGATTTTGAATTGACCAATAAATAAGGCATTAAAGAGGGGTATCATCAAATAAATGGTGGCTATTCTATTAAATATAGGTTTAGTATGAGAAAGAATCAAATCAACTCAATGTCATACCATACATGCAAAACCTCATTTTGCTATTTCAAAAATTCAGGTTTAAAACCTAGCATGTTGGCTTTTTAAGTATGACTAATGACATTTATGAGATATGGGTTTACACTTCTCCCCCAACCTATTTAAAATCATCTTTCTTCACAGGCTTGGATGGAAGCGTGACGCAACAGGGCATTTAAAAAGATATGCTATGTAACATATCAATATTAAAGTACAGTAATCAAATAAATGTGTACCATCCTAAAATTTTATCACCAATTATTAGATATCTTTAGGACCTATTGGACCCCATTTTAGTGTTTTCAAGATGCGAATGTCTTTATGGTTGATTTCCCGCATCTTTCATTTTCTCTCCCCAAAGCTTTTCTCACTTTCTACGACCCGAATCTGCCTTGAAACTAGAAATACATGGACTAGGTCAAACTAAGTCGGCCTTTTTCTAGACAAAACCAACCCAATTTGACCTTATCCTAGGGCATTGTGATTAAGTGGGCTCTATCCCAATGCGGAGGTTTTTCTTCCTTATCTTTATTTGTGATCGGCCTAGCAATATTGAATCCTAAAATGAGTATAAAGGGGGCTCTCTCCTCTCATTTTGACATCCACTATCTATATGCAATTCTTACATGATCTCAAATTCAAGAGCAAGATATCTTTCTAGTGAAATCTATTGGAAATAATGGAAGGTGTGTACTAAGAGGGGAGGGGTGAATCAGTTCCCTCAAAACTTTTATCACTTAACCTTAATCCTTTTAGTAATCAATTGTATTACCAACCATATATGCTATTCTATATTTGTGTATGTTATATCAAATCATAATTCAATTAGCATGTAAAACATTCATGAAATGTATAGACACATGACACAAGATTTGGTAACACATAAAACCCATGTTAGAAGGTAAAAATTGCGGTGGGGATGAAACCCACAAAGCTTCACTATCTGTAGAATGAAAGGGGTTGATTAAGGCTTACAATATTGATCACTTCTGATGATCTACCCTGTTAGGATTATTATGTAGAGATTGGTTAAGGTCTACTCTGTTAAGAGCTTTAGCAACGCTGTTTAGTGTGCACTTGGTTAAGAGATTTACAAAGGATTGTTAAATCCACCTTTCTCAAGGATTTCTTCTATTAGCTCCACTTGTTAGAATGTAGTCAATATTCAATGACCCGAGTATGTGCAATCTACAATTGTTGATTATAGATCCAATAAAGATTAAAATTATATTTATCACCTATTGTGATTGATCAATACCTTTGTTCTGCTTGGTAGCCTTGGTTCTTGGTCTTGATAACTGAATTCATCCTTGTCTGTTCTTCTGCATAAAACTCTTAGTCTAATCTTTAGATATGCTTCTCGGCTACAATCATCATCACACACTTGTTCTGATTGATTGCATATCTATATATACAATGATTTTGACCTAAATTGAGTTTCACATACTACAATGATAACTCTATGATCGAAGGTTTACAACTTGACCTTGATCTCCTAGTTTGCATATTTTCAATCAATTAGACTGATTAAAACAATTAAAATTGCATTGCTTGTCCCTCAAGAAATGGATTTAAAGCTAATAGAAAAGCTAAATATAAAACACAAGTGTTTTATCTAGCGGGGAAGTCAGATCCACATTTCTCATAATTCTAACTGTCTCTCGGTAGACTGGTGCTCGGGTTTCTCTTTGGTCTTTCAGGTTCCTCTGTCATCTTTTTTGTCAGTTTTGCACTGTACTCTTCTTTTCGGGTTCCTTTGTCAGGTTTGCTCTATCGGGTTCCCTTGTACCATTTTTGGGTTGCATTGTGTCGTCGGATTTTCTTGTAAACTTGTCTGTTGGGTTTTCTCTAAACCTGACTTTCGGTGTTGGTGTTACCGACAGTTTCAAAACTATTTTACTTTTATACTAATGGAAAAAATATGTCTTCAATCTTCCCCTTTAACATTAGTATCAAAAACTGATATGTGCAAATACTAAAATGTTTAGTAATGTACACTATGTATTTACCTTGTCATTTATGACTCCCCCTATGTATATGTCAGTATAGTATATGTATATTTTTGTACACTTGCCTATATACTATTCTCCTTTTCACCTTATCATCTCCTTTTATCATATCATTTTCCCCTTTTTATTTTCCTCCTATACATATCATTTTCCCCCTTTTTTGATAGTAAGGGAAAAGGTGTAATGACTTACAACTTGTCAAAAATGTGGGATGAGAGTTGTTCATGTTCTCCATCATCTTTTCCCATTTCTCTTGAAGGTGTTCAAGGGCCATTTGTTCCAATGTATTCTTGGCATGCATGTCATAGATGTTGTCGGTGACAGACATCTCCAGGGTGGCTATCAATTTCTTTTCCGTTGTCACATGTTTCTACAGTAGTGTTAGATTCGATAAGAGTAGAGATTGTAGCTCAGTTACCTCATCCGTAAACTTTGATTTTGCCTCTTGGATTTGAAGTCTTAACTTCTTTGTTTCCATTACCTTTGCATAATGCAACCCAATTGCATTGTTAGTTTGAGAGAATTTGAGCATTAGTGTTTAGATCAACATCTATTTGCGCAATCTTTTCACTATTATCCTTAGTGAATTTTTCTAAAGTGCTTTGTTTTTGAACTAAGGCTATTGCTTCTAAAATGATAGGTTCTAACTCACTTACTTGTTCAGACAGCTTCACCTTGTTCTCTGCCACTTCTTGGCTGATTTTCTCAGATAACTTATACTGTTACTTTTTCTCTGCTCGTTCTTTTATATCCTTTTCTGCATCCACATTCTATGATTGGATTGTGTTGGTAAGAATGGCTAGTTGATCAATAATTGATGCATTTTGGTCAATTTATGTATCAAGTAATATTTGTTGAAGAATATCCCTTGTTGTCTCTAGTACCTAAGTGTCTTTTATTTCCTTCTTCAACTTATCCTAGATAGCTTTTCTTCTGCACAGTTATGCATAGTTTTTTAGTGCCTCTGGATCCAATGTCCGTGGATCACAGGCTGGTATCTCAATTATCTCTTCCATTGTAACTGGATTCTTGTTCTTGTTCTTCTTCTTCTTTGATAGTGTTGTGGAGGGACCTCTATGCAGTACCAAAGCAAGTTCCTTTGCTTGGTCAGATGTGCTTGGTGAAGGCTTTGGTGTATTTGAACTTGTATCCTGTTGCTTGGTCTCTGCCTGTCAGTTGGGAGTGGATGTCTCCGCTTCAACCTTAGTCTTATCTGCAGCATCTCCCTTGGTATCCTTAGGATTTGTATCATCTTCCTTCTTTTCTTCTTCACCTTTGTTTTTTTGTTTTCCTCCATCTATTTCCTTTTTCTCTCCATCTTTATTCTTCTCATCAGATGTGTCTTTTGGTTCTTGTTCACCCTTATCCTCAGGTATGCTTGCATCCTTGTTGGGTGATTTCTCCTTCTCCAAGATAATATTGATAGCTTGTATCAATAGTGGTATTTGACCCATTGTATCTACTTGAGCAGTATTTGTTGTTGTGTCCTATTCCTCGGTTTGGTTTGGGGCAAGAGTGACATCTTCATTTTTCTTTACCTCGTCTACAAGATCTTCTCTAGTATTGTCAATGATAGTATTATCGAGCCATGTTTCATCTGCAGTGTCCATATACTTGTTGGTTGCTATGTTTAATGACTCTTCATTAACATCCTCAGCATCATTTATAAAAATGTGCTTTGGGCTCAGTTTAGCTTGATCTTCCTCATTGTGTGGCTTTTCAGTAAGAGCTAATTGTGGCTCGGGGCTTGTGTCCTTTTTAGGTACATCAAGTATCTTTCTCCATTCATCCTCACTTTTCCTGTCAAGATCAATTAGATGTCCTTGTAGCACTTTTTAGGCTCTTAGTTTTGGTGAGAACCTCTCTGAATGCAACTTCATCATTTCTTCAATCTCCTCCATAATTTATTTTGGTGGCATGATAGAGACTAGGGCTCTTTCCCTTATATGTTTCTCTTCCTTCAGTGCATATGACCACCTTGCCAATAATCTATCCATACTTTCTTGTGGCATTTTATCTGCAAATTGAATTGGTATATATTTAAATATACTCATCATTGTGATGATGCCTTATTCTAACTTGTTATGATCCTCGAGATCCAGAGTTAACCATTTTCTAATCTTAGGATCACTTATTGATCTTGACTTAATCATTGATGCACATACCTCATCAATTGTGTTAGGCAACTTATTTTTCACAGGTTGTTCATCCTTTTCATTATCTTCTAAATCTTCTTTGGTTCTGATGACCTTCCTTCTTTTTGTTGGTGCCTTTTTCCATGTTTAAGGCTTCCTTTGTATGTCCTTACTTGTCCTTTCTTGATTGGTGAAGGACTTGCATCCTTTGTTGTCTAACTTTTGGTTCTCGATGCAACAGTAGTCCTAGGTTAGTGGTGGTGGTGCATCGGACTCTATAGATTCTGAGTCGCTCAAATTTTCTTCTTCATCTATGGGTGCTTGTCCCTCGGTGTCTTCCTTTTGTTCAAACTCTTCATCATTTACCAAAAACTTTTTCTTCAGTGTCTTGACCATTTTGTTCTTCTTCCTATCAATATTCTTCACAACTAAGCATGTTTTAATTCTTTCCTTGGATTTTTCATAGGTTCCAAACCTAGGTTGTGACTTGTCCAATGGTTCATTTATCAATGCTTCAATGGCATTGGTGTCTTGATCTATGTTGACCTCATAGTAAAGTGGTGCCAGCCATGTTGTCCTTGGTATAGCTGGCTTGATATAGGTGTAATCAGTGTCCACCATAAAACATATATCAGTCTTATACTTTTCGACCAATTGTTCTAGTATCCTGATTCTTTTATGCATTATTTCCTTAAATCCAGTAAGTATTCATCCAAAACTGATACAAAGTTGTCACCTAGTGACTTGATGAATTCACTAATTTTTATGGTCACTGGTCGGGAAGTATCCCAGTTGACATTTCCTATGGATGGGAAAGATTCTTGAAAATAGTAAAATATGCACATTATAAATGAACCAAACTTACATGAGTTAGACTTTGCAGTCCTAATTGTCCTCATGTTCTCCTCTAACTGCTTCATTAGAAGCTTGGATAAGTCCTATTGTAGAACCTTCTTTACTATCTTATGGGCAGTGTCAACTGCTCCACATGAAATGTTGTTTAACCTGTTGGCCTGGTAGAACTTGTAGCCTAGCACACATGCACCAAATTTTAGTTCTGGATCTTTGATGGTGTTAACCTTCAATCCTTTGTTATTCCTTACTGCACCTATCATCTTCTCAATGTCGGGGCGAGGAGGGTGTTTGAGTGCCTTGGGATTCTCGGTTATAGGATAACTGGTAACAACGTGTATCACATTTATGGTGATTAGTTTTGGCTCATCTAGCCACATCTTTCAATCGTGAACTCTGCTCAGTACTACCTGAATCTATTGGGTCTTAAACTCCCTCAAAAACATTAGGGCATTTGTCAGTCCTTTTACCTCGATATGTTTGCTCTCTTCTTTGATGTTCACGTTCGTGCATAGCTTCTTGTAAGCTTGCTCAACTTCCAAGACTCCAATTTCAGCAATCTTACAATGAATGTAGGATCGAACATCCTTAATAAGTAAAACCCTAAGTGGTAATGCTGAAAAAGATTCAATGTTGTCGGGTTGAGATGCAACTTCTGGACAGAACTTATAATGAGGTTCCTCGCATGTAGTGTTCTTGATGAGGTTAACCTTCATATCCTTGGCATTTTTAAACTTGGAAGTGTAAGACGTGGTTGCCATCATTTCTTGACAATTTAGGGCTTTTCTTGTAAAACAAAATAGTGAGCTCAGTGATCTATGTTACTTACTTTAACCTTTTATAGTTTCTACTGTTCGAAATCTGAATGTCATGAATCTTCCTAGAGTGCTCTGCAATTTGGTCGCTCAGGTTTCACTCTTCTCTGCTTTGCTTCTTTGCTCTAAATCACTGGTGAATAATGAGCTCTTTTGTCACCCTATTTATAGACGGTGCTCTAAGTGGCGCAATTAATGTTCTACCCACTTGTCAGGTGTCGAGGATGGAGTTTCTCGGGTTACATGCCAACTTTGTTTTTGGTGAAAATGTGATTCTCGGGGCAAGTGTCAACTCATTCAACTTTTCACACATTTACTGACGGATCTCAATATATGGCGAAGACAACAATGCTTTTTACTTGATTACCAACACGTCTCGGGTTACATTGATTAACATGGTTTTCATATGGAAACCGATGATTATCGGTATGCTTTGACAACTTAGATTTTGTATGTTAATGGATGCTTTTCGGTATGCACTAACCAAAAAGATTGAATTCACAGAATCATAACAAGTAATACCATAGTGCATCTTTAATGATGCTAGTTTGGCATTTTAACTATGTATAATGGAATTGATGCAAAGAATACCTTAGTATAGTGCAATTCCATACTTACTTGTTCATCTTAGGTGGGGGTGGTGATTTCACCAGATCCATTGGATAAGGTGTCACCAATAGCATTTCTCAGTCCAACATCATCAGTGTTTGCAACTTTCCTCCATATTTTTTTCTCATCCTCCTGATGTGTTCAATGGTGTTTCCATTGGAAAAGGTGTTGGTCTCTGTCACTCGGTCTCTGCAGTCCTTTCTTAGATGACCAACTTTATGATAGTGTAAACATGCCATTCTGGGGTTAGTCTAGCTCGTATACTTTCTCATCCATTTTCTCATATAGTTTGCAGCTATGTGTCCCAATCTTCCACATATTGTGCAGTTTGCCCATGTATTGTAATCCCAAACATATGAGTTACTGACTCTTGTCAGTTGATAAGCAGTTTCATTTTCTTTAGGCTTCCATGCTTGCCTTTTCTTCTTCTTGCATTCAAGGGTTATGTGACCATGCATTTTGCAAGAAGGATAGTATTTGTCCATGTAGGTTTCCTTCTTTGGTTGCTTCACCTCAGATTTACATTCATGTGCTTTATGTCCTTTCTTGTTACATTTATAACAATTTCCTATGAATGAAGGTGTGGATTTAGGAATACCTTTTATTTTTCTCCTGCAGACATTTGATGTGTGGCCTAGTTTTCCACAATGATTGCATGACTTCTTTCTTGGTCTTGGATTTGTGTAGACATTCTTTAGATCAGCTTGGTATGGTGATTCTCCATTCTCGGTATACCCTAGTTCGGTATCATTGTTGACTCTTCTTTTTCCATCTAGAAAATCATCCATCCTTTTGGTGCTTTCTTCGGCTCTCTTGATCATGTCATTGTGTTGTTGCTGAATTCTCACTTCATGTTTTAATCTTTCATTTTCTTCTCTTAGCTCACCAATAGCTTCCATCTTTACATTCAGTTCTATGTTCATTCAGTTTTCCTCCTGACTCATAAGAATAATCTGATTGGTGATCTGATGATGATGTTATGTAAATATTTGTATTTCTGACTCTTTCTCTTGTAGCTTTTCAGTAATCTTCCTTCATTCATCAATAGCTAGTGTTCTTTCTTGCTCAGCTTGTCTAGCATTATTCATAACCTCAATCATTCTTACCATATGTGTCTCTTGACCGGTTTGCAGTGATTTCACTTGTCTAGCCATATGTTGATTGATTTCATTTAAGCTTGTGATGATTTCTTTAGATGTGTTTGATGCTTTGCTTGATGTAGATCCTGAAGACTCAAATAAATCAGGTATCTCTTCTTCATGATAGTGTGTTTCACTACAGCGAGATGCCATAATATTTCTTTCATCCAGCAACTGTCTCATCTTGATTCTAGCTTCTTTATATTTCTCATAGAAGATTTGTATCTCTAACTTTTGATTCTCAATACTCTTGTCTAGCTTGTACCTTTCCATTGTATGATATTTTCTCTAAAGTCTTTAGACTTTTCCAAATAAGAGTTCTAGCTCTGATACCAATTGTTGGAAATAATGGAAGGTGTGTACTGAGAGGGGAGGGGTGAATCAGTACCCTCAAAACTTTTATCACTTAACCTTAATCCTTTTAGTAATCAATTGTATTACCAACCATATATGCTATTCTATCTTTGTGTATGTTATATCAAATCATAATTCAATTAGCATGTAAAACATTCATGAAATGTATAGACACAAGATTTGGTAATGCAGAAAACCCTTGTTAGAAGGTAAAAACTGCGGTGGGGATGAAACCCACAAAGCTTCACTATCTGTAGAATGGAAGGGGTCGGTTAAGGCTTACAATTTTGACCACTTCTGATGATCTACCTTGTATGGAGTATTATGTAGAGACTGGTTAAGGTCTACTCTGTTAAGAGCTTTAGCAACACTGTTTAGTGTGCACTCAGTTAAGAGATTTACAAAGGATTGTTAAATCCACCTTTCTCAAGGATTTCTTCTATTTGCTACACTTGTTAGAATGTAGTAAAAAATATTCAATGACCTGAGTATGTGCAATCTACAATTATTGATTACAGATCCAATAAAGGTTAAAAGTATATTTATCACCTATTGTGATTGATCAATACCTTTGTTCTGCTTGGTAGCCTTGGTTCTTGTTGTTGATAACTGAATTCATCCTTGGTTGTTCTTCTGCATAAAACTCTTAGTCTGATCTTTAGATATGCCTCTCGGCTACAATCATCATCACACACTTGTTCTGATTGATTGCATATCTATATATACTTTGGTTTTGACCTAAATTGAGTTTCACGTATTACAATGATAACTCTATGATCAAAGGTTTACAACTTAACCTTGATCTCCTAGTTTGCATGTTTTCAATCAGTTAGACTGATTAAAAAAATTACAATTACATTGCTTGTCCCTCAAGAAATGGATTTAAAGCTAATAGAAAAGCTAAAAATAAAACACAAGTGTTTTATCTGACGTGGAAGTCACATCCACATTTCTTAGAATTCTAACTGTCTCTCGGTAGA
This sequence comes from Thuja plicata, assembly GCA_018584345.1. Lineage (NCBI taxonomy): Eukaryota > Viridiplantae > Streptophyta > Pinopsida > Cupressales > Cupressaceae > Thuja > Thuja plicata. The sequence goes on from MU227786.1 coordinate 160,113, forward strand.
CTGGTGCTCAAGTTGCTCTTTGGTTTGTTGGGTTCCTCTATCATCTTTTCTATCGAGTTTGCATTGTGCTCTGCTTTTCGGGTTCCTCTGTCGGGTTTTCTCTATCGGGTTCCCTTGTACCATTTTTGGGTTGCACTGTGTCGTCGGGTTTTCTTGTAAACTTGTCTATTGGGTTTTCTGTAAACTTGACTTTCGGTGTTGGTGTTACCGACGGTTTCAAAATTGTTTTCCTTTCATACTAATGGCAAAAATATGTCTTCAAAATCAATCAAGCATTCAAGTTGTGAAATTGAGGATTTGTATTCAATATTTGAAGGCAAGCATCCATTTCAAGATCCCCGAGTCTTCTTCCATTCAAGACAAGGAAATATTCTCTCATTGATACAAATTTATCTCCAATGGTGTCCAAGTAGAGGAATTGTCAAGCAAGCAAAAAGATAAATTCCTCTTCTCCATTCAAGATTTCAAGCATGCACTCATTGAAGATATAGGATTTGGAAAGTGTAGATCAATGCATTTTTGAAGGCATCCTTGATTATACAACACATTCTAAACATACATTTCAAGCATCTTCATGGATTTGACTGATTTCTACATCCAATAATGAAGGTTTTTCATGCAAGCTAAAACTGACATTTATCTTGTTTCCATTACTTTCCTGATGTGATTTCTATTTCATTTCAAGTTTGATTCCTACACAGGGGAATGATCAAGGAAAGCCCTTTCCATAACCTTTTCCCCTTCTTTTTTTTTGTGCAGGAATAGGTTTTCTGAGTTTCATATCTAGATTTCAAGACTTTCAGAAACAGTGACAGATCCTTCATAGATTTCATCAATTTTTGAGCCTCTAGGACTAGATCAACTTTCTTGGACAAGCTCAAGTTTTTTCAACATAGTCCTTTGGATATAAATATTTCACAATTGAGAGTTATAAATCTAAGAGTGTCATATCCAGAACTACTTTTGATTCTGAAAGCTTTGTGACAATCAATTCCATATCTCAAGTTTTTTCCTCTTCTCCTGGTTTCAAGGTGAGCTCATTATTAGTCTTTTCATCTTGAATTTACTTTTATACATTAGATCTAATATCATACCTTGTTAGTTGTCATTTCCTTTATCATAGTTTGCATTCCTTTCATAGATTTGGATATCATTTTACATATCATATACATCTTAATATTAAAGGAACTCAATCTCCATGCTCCATCTTCAATTATATATCTAGCATTGGCATCCCTTCATCCTTATTGGGTTGTGTTAATCTGATTTGGGTTTGAGGGTGACCCTTTGGGGATGTTCCTAACGTATCATAGGATACCCCATATCCATTTGGTTTGGTAAGTGATTTTCCTACATATCATTTCTCACCATTTAATATGATACATTTTGGTGAACTTGACTTAGTACATTTCCATTTTCATTTTGGTGTTAGATTCCCCTTCTTTTCATTTAGATCTCTCTTATATGCATTATAGCTAGATCATATCTTTATTTGTATGTATTTTGTTTGTCAAAATTTGCATTACATGCTTAAATTTGATAGTTAAATTTGCTTGGATTGCATATTTCTTTCAAATTGTATTACATTTCTCTTTCCTTTCATTTCGTTATGCATGAGCTTCATCACTTTGAGTCCCACCTATAGCATTTCACTTAGAAGAAGTCATAGACTTATAGGTTCCTTTGATCCCGAACCCTCCTTCTTTCCTAGGAATCTATATGAGACCAACATGTATCTTAGTGATCCCAACCCTATCATGGAGAATAAGTATTCTCATTCTTCTCATGACGAAGAAGAATCATTAAGGGTTCCTCCTACTCAAGTCCAAAAACTTTCCAATGAATTTGAGAAGTTTGAAAATTGGCTAGGTCAAGAAAATGGTAATCTAGAAGCTCTTTCCATTGTAGAAAGCTTAAGGAAACTTATTCACAATGATGAACATGGTGCTAACCTCTTGCATAGCATTTCTCATCTTATTGATGCTAATATCAAACCCATTATGGATTGTACTTAAGAATTATGATTTATTACACCTACTACAAGTATTGAGACTTGTTTTCCTATCTCTACTTCCACTCCTAGTATGTCAACTTATGATCCACCTATTATCACAACTTCAATTCAAACTTCCAATCCTACACACATGAGTCTTCCTAATCCTATTCTCCCTTCTATCCCTTCAAGTGTGCCATGCGTTTCATTGCCTTATCCCATGCCCACTTATCATAGTGTTCCTTTTTCATATTCCTCCATTCTTTCAATTTCCAATAATGCTCCTAACATTTCTCATGTTTCTCCTCCTACCATCTTTTCTACCAATTCTACCATTAATATCTTGGCTCAAACAGTGTCTTCTTTGCAACAAAAAATTTCTTCCATGACTCAATCCAAGTTCAAAATTCCTACTTGTGATATTGCTAGTCCTTTTTCTTTGGATACTATATGCGCTATTATCCTAAAATATATGGAGATTCCTTATCTTGAAACTTATAACAGGAAGGGTGATCTTGTGACTCATGTCAAAACTTTACAAACCTTGTGTAGTGATTTCTCCCATGACCATAGGTTCATGGAAAAAATTTTTACTGAAACCTTTTGAGACAAAGCCTTGAAATGGTATTGTTCCTTGCCTCCCTATTCAATTGATTCCTTCCAAAAAATTGCTAATGCTTTCATTCAACAATTTCAAAACAAGATTGGTCCTAAAATCTCCCTAACTGATTTAATGCATTGTAAATAAGATGTTAAAGAAAAAGTTAGTGATTTCATTGGTAGATTTAAGCATTTGCACGCTCATATTTCTTATCATGTGCCTGATATTGTTGTGCAACACATTTTTATTGCTAATTTATAAAGTAACATTAGAGATAAGATACTTCTTTCTTAATTCTCTTCATTTCCTCAATTGTGTACAGTACTTGATCATTATCAACTACAAGTGAGTCGATTTGAGATCACCACTCCAATGGCTCCTATTCCCATTGATAAGAGTGATGTCACACCCAATTTCAACAAGTTTCATAAATCAAACAATTACATCAAAATCAACAAATCAATCAACATTGTTGATAAATAAGTGGCAGCAACATCCAAAGGTGTGGCTCCTTTGTCATATGTTTTTATACCTACTCGTAATTATATTCATCTTTCTGAATCTTTACATAATGTGATGTTGAAGTTAATTAATTATAATGTGTTAACACTTCCTCATATCAAACCAATTGACACATCTAAACCTCAATCAAAATACTTTGATCCCAAATATTTTTTAATATATCAGTATCATCCTGTACATGATACTGAAAAATGTCTCCGCTTGAAAAGTGTTATCCAAGATCTTATTGGTTCTCAGACTATATTTTTTGATGGTGACCATGATCAAGGAAAAAATATATAGCACCTCCTAACAAAAACTTGCAAATCTACACCAATCCTCTATCATCTTATTCAGCCAATACCATTTATCAACCTTATTCTTCCCAATGCATTAACTATGATGACAAAGTTAATGAAGTCATCCATGTTGTTAATCGCGTTGAGAAAGTCAAATCTAAACCTTCCTCTCAGCCTTGCATTACTTTTGATCCTACTGAGACAATTAAATAACCTGATGGTCCTCTCTATATTGTCGCAAAGGTTAACGACCTTCCTACCCATGGCGCCCTTGTTGGTCCCACTTGCATGGTGAATGTGATAACTAAAGAACATGTTTACAGTAAAGAGTTACAAAAATATTTTTATGATAAATATGATGATAGAATTCAAACTTGCAATGGTTTCCTTTATCGTTCCCATGGTTCCATTTCATTCCTTGTTGAATTTGGTGGTAAAAATTTAGATTTTACCTTCACTATCATTTCAACTTTTGATCAATTTCAAGTCAAACTTGGTCTTCCTCAGCGTACCTCCATGCACACTGTGACTTCTCCTACTCATAAATATGTTAAATTAACTCAAAATAGAGAAATCGTGATTGTTAACCATAGTCTGTATCAGCCTTATGTGCCTCATGACTCAATTGACCTTGATTTATTTTGGCCTTCCATGCATCAACCAACTCAAACCCATCCTAACCATCTCTTTAGATCATATCAAGCCTACAAGGTTCAAAAGATTTGTGAACTTAGAAAACCTAAGGATGCCCCATCTCTTTTCCCTAGACGTGGACTTCTTCCTACACCACCTATACCTCCTCTTCCTATTGCTTATACACATACTTCTTAACCCATTTATCAACCTAGTGTGGTTCATTTGGTTCTTCCTAATAAAGAAGAAAATGACTCAATGTTGATTGATCCTATCCCAACCCAAATTTCTAGAAAAACCAAACGTAACTGCCATGTTCATGATCGTCGTTGCAAGCGTATTGCTAGATCCTGTCAATGTGCTTCTCAAAACATTGCTTCAACTCATACACCTCCTCATGCTTTGTTTCCCTTTGACCATCCCATGCCTGATCCAATGGAGGAACTGAATTTAGACAAAGTTAAAAAGAAAAAACATGACAACGCTATTTGTATCTTATATTTTATTACAATTAATCTAGATGAAGAATATACTCTTGATGATGATGTTCTTGATGCTAATAATTATATTCATGCTAGTCACTCTAATGACATGTATGAGACTATTGATATTGATCACGATTTACCAAGTATGCTTTCACAACAATTATCTATCACTCCTAGTAATGAACACAGCGACCTATCTTCACAGCAGGGTCCTTGTTTGAAACTGGCTATTGTTCAATTTGTTGTGCTTGATGTTTCTCCTCTTGTGAGTTTCTCACTTTCCCTAAACACTATGGACTGAGATGGGTGGTAGGTGATACGCTAGAATAGCCGCTCTAGTACGGTAGATTTTTTTTTTTGGTTTTCCTGTTTGTCATGATGTGCTTCCCCTGTGTTGTGTTTCATGTTTCATATTTTGTTTAGATTTCTTTAAATGGCCCTTATTGCTATGTTGGTGCAATGTGATAAATGGATCACAATTTCATAGACATTCTTCTATTTGTATCTCTTCTTCTATATGTTGTTACATGTTATGTCGTACCTGTGCCATTTTTTATACATGTTCCTTTGTGTTGTTTGCTTGGGATGATGAAAAATGGTAGCTACCTATTCTTTTTGGTCTCCATGATGTCAGCTCAAAAAGACTCTCCTTTGTAACTCTTGTGTTTCCTTCTTCCATTGTTCTTGTAGTTCTACTACCTTTGGGGGATGATGACAGTTCATTTTGACATAATTCAGATATACATGAGTTATCATATGACCTACTGACCCAAGAGTTGGTAGATCCCTTTCGTGCTCTCTTTTTGTCATGTACTCATTTCCCTTGTTTTGTCCTTTCTTAGGTCAATTCACAATGGAAATATTTTTCTTTTGGATGCATGTATGCTTCGTTAAAGCAATTTCTCCCCTTAAGGATTTTGCAATAGCTTTAACATGGGGGCATACACTCTGCTCTAGGTTTCACATTTTGTGCGCGCACACACACACACACACACACACACACACACACACACTAAATAGATGTTATTTGTAGTGGGTCCTTAGACTGATCCCCATTGTTCATCTGGTCCTTAGACTAACTGCATACATTTTTGGTCTTTAGACTGACCGTGCACATTTGGTCCTTTAACTAACTATCCTTCTTTAACCCTTAATGAATCTTACCTTTCCTTGGGAACGATCATTCTATTGTTGGATCCATTATTAGAATTACTTTCCTTTAAGGACTAATCCTTGTTGATGGATTGAATTAGCATAATACAACTTGCTACACTATTTGATTCCATCTTTTGCAGTGCTTTCCTTGTGTGGTTCACAATAAGACAAGCTCTCTCTCTCTCTCTCTCTCTCTCTCTCTAGAGAAATCCCTCTCTTATTTTGGTTTTGGTTTTGATGAGGACTTAATTCACTTGGGGGCTTGATGTTTCTTTGTCTCCTTAACCTTAATGAGATCATCTTATGCATTTGATCTACTTTACCGTGAGCATGAGCTTGTCTCATACTCTCACTAAAGTGGGGGCTATATATGTCATCCTAAAAAGTTAGCACCCACTATTGGATGTCTTTAGAACCTATTGGACCCCATTTTAGTGATTTTAATATATAAATGTCTTTATGCTTGATTTCTCGCATCTTTCATTTTATGTCCCTGAAGCTTTTCACACTTTCCAAGGTCTAGATCTTCCTTAAATCTAGCAATGCGAGGACTAGGTTGAACTAAGTCGGCCTTATCCTAGACAAGGTCAACCCAATTCAACCTTGTCCCAAGCCATTGTGATTTAGTGGGCTTCGGACCCAATGCGGAGGTTTGTCTTCTTGATCTTTATTTGTGGTCGGCCTGGCAACATTAAATCTTGAAATGAGTATAAAAGGGGGCTCTCTCCTCTCATTTTGACATCCACTATCTATATGCAATTCTTACATGATCTCAAATTCAAGAGCAAGATATCTTTCAAGTGCAAGAAACCAAGCATTCAATTTGTGCAATTGAGGGTTTGGATTCGAGATTTGAAGGCAAGCATCATTTTCAAGATCTCCATGTCTTCTTCCATTCAAGAAAAGACAATCTTCTCTCATTGATTCAAATTTCTCTCCCATGGTGGCCAAGTAGAGGAATTCTCAAGTAAGAAGATCCATTCCTCTTCTCCACTCAAGATTTTAAGCATAAACTCATTAAAGATCTAGGATTTAACAAGTAGATCCATGCATTTGTGAAGGAATCCTTGATTCCAAACATATATTTCAAGCATCTTCATGGATTTCACTGATTTGTACATCCATCCATGAGGTTTTTTCATGCAATGTAAAGCTGATATTTATCTTGTTTACATTACTTTCCTGATGTGATTTCTATTCCATTTCAAGAATGATTCCTATACATGGGCTTGACCAAGGAAATACCCCTTTCCACTACCTTTTCCCCTTCTTTTTGTGTGCAAGGTTTTAGGGTTTTGGATCCAGATTTTACGAGTTTCAGAACCAATGATAGATGATTCACAAATTTCATCAATTTTTGAGCCTCCACGACTAGGTTGACTTTCTTGGACAAGGTCGACTTTGTTTGACATAGTCCTTTGGATCCAAAAATTCCATAGTTGGGAGTTACAAGTCTCAAAGTGCCAGATCCATATCTAACAGCTCTGTGATAGTCAATTCCAGATCTGAAGTTTGTTCCTCTTCTCCTAGTTTCAAGACGAATTCATTCTTCTTCTTTTCATCTTGCATTTACTTTTATGCATCAGATCCTATATCATAGCTTGTTAATTATCATTTCCTTTATCATAGCCTGCATTCCTTTCAAAGATTTGCATATAATTTTATATATCATATACATCTTAACATTAAAGGAACTCAATCCTCATACTCCATCTTCAAATCTAGATCTATCATTGGCATCTCTTCATCCTTATTGGGTTATGTTAATCTGATTTGGGTTTGAGGGTGTCTTTGGGGGTGTTCCTAATGTATCATAGGATCCCCCTTATCCATTTGATTTAGTGAGTGATCTTCCCACATAGCATTTCTCATCATTTAATATGATACAAAATGTATCTATAGTAATTAATATACATAAAGTATTATGCACGCACTTGAAGATATGGAATGATAGGAAATGTCCTTGCCAAAAAGTCAGAAAGAAAGTGCCAGTTCATCATAAAAGTACAGCTGACAATTTAAGTGAAGTGGAGGTGGACTGATGTGGAAGAGAGAGTTGTGTGAGTTGATTGGGTGGTTAATTTATTGGTGGAGAAATTAATTCTCACAAAAGTGGAATTTTTTATTATGTTTGCATGTGTACCTTTAATTAGAAGGTGAGAAACTAGGTCTCCCTTCTTTGGCTTCAAGAACTTTGGAGTTCCGGTATTCATTAAATTGTTGAAGGAATTCATGTTTGGAGGGTGGCTTATGGTATAGTTTGAGATTATGATTGTTGACTAGGAGCTTGACCCTGAAAGGATCAATTGTTGCAAGATGAAAAAAAACATTGGGAAAGACCTCTAAAACCTCATATGGTCCTAACCATCTAGGTTGTATCTTGCCTAAGTTATCCTTATACCTAGGATCATAAAGAAGTGCCCAGTCACCTAGTTGGAACTTCTTTTCCTTGATGTACTTATCATGTCATTTAATTCTCTGGTTTTGTACCATCTTAGTATGTTGTAGGGATGATTTCCTCATTTCATACAAGGCATTTAGCTTAATAATCTTGTCCTTTTGTACCTCATATATATCTATCCCAAGGTCTAATGTTGTTCTAATATTTTTGTGTTCAAACTCTATAGACATCATTTTTTTTTTCCCATATATAAACGGAGTAAAACCAGTTGTGGTTTTCCAAGTGCTTCTATATGCCCATACAAATTCAAGAAACCTATTTGCCCAATCTCTTCAAAAATGGCTACTATTTTAGTTAGAATAGATTCTATCTCCCTATTTTTTTACCCCTGATTGGTCATTGGCGATAAGGTGTAGATTTTCTATACTTGACATTATACTCATTCACCAATGTTGTGACAAGAGTGGAGGTGAATTGAGCCCCTTGATTTGTGACTATTTCTTTAGGAACCCCATAGCATGAAAAGATTTATTCATAGAGAAATTTTGCAACTTTAATATCCCTGGCATGTTTCATAGCTTTGACCTCCACCCATTTGGTCACATAATTAGTGAAAACCAAGATGTAATATTTTTCATTTGATGGTGATTCAATTGGACCTAAAAAAATAAGTCCCCACTTATCAAATGGTGTGACAACTACTTGAAGGTATAAAGGCATTTCATCTTATTTAGTTGGTCTTCCCATCCTTTGACACCTATCACATTTCCTACTGTACTTGCTTGCATCTTTGTGAAGTATAGGCCAATAATACCCTATAATTTAGAATTGTCATCATTGTTCTTTTTGCCACAAAATGTCCCCCACGGGGTCATCATGGAATGCATGCAGTATTGTTGGAAATACAATATTGGGAAAGCAAGATACTAGGAGGGGGGCTGAATCAAATCTTGAACTTTAATCACTTCAAAACAAACTGATCCACAGTCATATAAATATGTAATCAATCTAACATCTAGTAGCATCCATGAAAGTAGATGAATAACACAATACATAGAATTTGGTAACCCAGAAACCCAAATAGGTAAAACTGGGGTGGGGATGACACCCACAAATTCTTCACTACTGCAGCAATAAAGTGTGCTTGTTAGGGCTACAAAAGTTTGATTACAATATGCAATCTACCTGGTTAAAGGTCTGCCCGGTTAAGAGCTTTAGATCATTACAATCTACCTTGTGAAAGGATTTCTAATTACAATAAAGTAAGCACTCTGTTAAGAGGTTTAGAAAGGTCTACTAGAACCACTCTGTTAAGAGATTTCACTTGGTACACTTGTTAGAATGTCTCAAGATATGATCCTTCGATGCACTCTGATGCTGATAATGGATCTCCTCTTTATCATGCCTTTTCTGATCTTATAGTTTGATATGTCCTTACTCTGTTGCTCACTACTCTTCTACTATGCTAGATCTATCCTTCTTATCAAAACAACCCTTCACACATCTCTCATGTATGTATGCACCTTCTCTCTGTTCTCTCCAATCACTCACATATAATTAGGGTAAGAAGCAATCTTATTATACACTTCAAATCTGGCAAATAGATCTAGATCAACGATCAAAAATAAAACTTATGCCTCCTAGGCATTCCAATTTTTTGATTGGCTTTATGACACGCATAGGATAAAACAATTAAATGCATAATTAACTCTGTAGAGAATATTAAATGCTTCACATATGTCGGCCCAAAACACCCATAAGTCAGCCCAAACATATTACCTTAAAGTTTGTGTCATATCTGACATGTATGCAAAATTGTCTTGCTCGGCACTTAAGTCTCTGGCGCTCGGCACTGAATTGTCGGATAGCTCGGCATCTATGATCTGTTATGCTCGGCAACGACTTGCCGGGTAGCTCGGCCTAACTGTTTTAGCTCGGCCACAGTGGTAGCTGACCAAAACTGCCTGAATAAATGACTAAGTGTGGACACTAAATGATCAACAAAAACTTAGAGATTAACAATCTCCCCCTTTGATATTTAGTGGAAAAAACACTTATCATCTCTTTTACATCCACAAAACTACCTAAGTACATATAGTACTCCCCCTTTGATTATACTTCATACTTAATAGATTATCTACATAGTATACATGCCTTCAACAACAAAAAATATATTATACCTTCGGCTCATTTGTTCCTTCCTTTCTTGATTCCCCCTTGTTTTGTCACTGATAGCTGGAGCGGTTAGGTTGTACTTATCCAAAAATTGTTTATGAAGTTGAAGAATTAATGCAAATGAAGTGTCCCAACTATCTTTAAAAAACTTCATAATTCCCAACTTAACTTCTAGTTCAGCTGCAAGACTTACCAAACTTTCTGCAGTAGAGAGATGAGAGTCTCTCTTTTTATCAGTTCTCTGGTAGTTGTGAGTTCTTTCTGCATAACCTCCATATGTGGTATCAGATTAGCCTGAATCGTAATCAATTTTTCCCTGATTTGGCCATCTTTAGCCATTAGCTCGGCTAACCTCCTATGTGTATGAGTTAACTTATTGAAATGAATAGAGCTAGAGCTAGCCTCCATGCTCAGTGAACTTGCAGTTGACTTCATATCCAATTGCAATTTCTCAATTAACTACTGATTTTCTTTGGTGAAGAAAGATTCATCACATAGTCTTTTGTACAAAGAAAATACATTGTTTGCAACTCCTAGAATTTCAATGAGAGAGGAAAGTTCAACCTGTTGTGTAGCTATCTTTTCAGATATCTTCTCTAGTACTTTGTTCTCGAACTTTCTCTCAGACCATTGCAATAGTTTGTCATTTGCCTCAATATTGTCATCAGTCACCTTTTGTACAATGTGAACTAGCTATTCTAGTATAGGCGCCTGGTCGTTTACATCATCCATATAAAAAGCATTTACAAAAATATATTTGATGTCATGCAGAACTTGCTTATGCTTTTGTTCTCTCTTCATTTCTTCCTGTCTCTTCTTCCTCTTTAAAAGTTCTTGAAGGGTCTGAATCTGCTCGTATGACAAATTCTCAGGATCCCATTTAGGAATCACAATTACTTCATCTAAGGTGACATTTAGTCCTGGTGACTTCTTCTTATGTAGCTTCCTCCTTTTGGGCTCAGGTGAGCTCTCAACCGGCTCAGTTTCAATAATTTCCTTTCCTTTGTCAGTAAGCAATTCAGTTGCTGACTTCATCTTAATCAAGATTTCCTGCTGGTCAGGTACATTCCCTATTTTGGGTCCAGTGGGGGTAGATGAAGTAGAGTGTGATAGGTTTACCAACACTTGTATAGCCTCTTGTTCTTTAGGCTTGTTTCCAGTTACTTCCATTTTCTCTCTGCTATTTAATAATGTCTGAGCAACCTCTAGAATAGGTGGATTTTTAGTATTTACCTCTTAATCTTCTAGTTTCTCTTTCTCGGTTCCTCCTTCTTCATTTATCTCTTCATCAACCTCAGTAGCCTTGATAGGCGATTCGATAGTTGTGTCTGCCGGCTCATCTTGATCCTCGGCATCCACATTGCTAACATTGTCCAGTGTGGTGTCAATGGGACCATCCATTGTCAAGTCTGTAACTTGCTCATCACCTATTTCCTTTTGTGTTTCAGTTTCTATTTTTGTTTGATCAGTGGTGATTTGCTCAAAAGTTCCTTCATCTGTTTTCTTCTCTTTTGGAACTGCCAACCCAAAAATTGCTTTCCAAATTTGAGTACTTTGTTGTACTACTCCTTCAATATCATCCTTCAAAATAGCATAAGCTCTATATTTGGGTACAAACTTTTTTTTATATTGATCAACAAATTTTGCTTTTTGTTTCTTTGTCAATTGTGGGATGACTCTATCCAAAGTTGCTTCCCTAATTTGCCTTTCAGTCATTAATGCAAATTCCCATTTACTAGATAAGAAATCATAAAGTTTTGTAGGGACATTATCCCCTATCTCTATAGGTGTCAATTTGAATGTACTCATCATGTCTAATAGAGCTTCTTGTAACTTGACCTTATTCTCTATACTTTGCTTTTCATACTTGATAAATTTAAATCAAGATAACCCAGTTGAACTTCTAATGTTCTTGCATACCTCATCAATGTCTATAGGATGTTTGAATGATGTAGGTATGTTGCTCGGCACATCAGTGTCTGTTTCCTCATCTTCTTCATCACTCAAGATTAGTCTCCTTTTCCTTAGTCTTTTGGCAGAACTGCTCAACACAACTTTGGTTTTGACTTGTTTCTTTTTACCCGAGCTGCTGTCGGCAGCATTCTTCCTTGTGTAGACTGATGTTCTCACTACAGGAGGTGAAATAGCTGATGCCCTGGTCCTTGGTTTGTTTACAGCAGGAAGGGTAGCCTGAGGTTTAACTTTTCTTGCTTTGGTTGCCTTGGCAACCATTGGTTGTTTCCCTTTCCCTTTAACAACTACATCCTCTTCAGACTCAACTTATTCTTCTTCTTCACTAGGTATGTCTTCTCCTTGTCCAGTAGATAAGTCTAGAGGAGCATCCTCTGCTTCCTCATCAATTGCAATGCCAACCATCTTTTTCAAATTCTTGACAATCTTTTTCCTCTTTCTTTCCATGGTGCCAGCCTTTAGGTTCAAATAAATTTTGGCCTTGGCTTCTTTATAATTACCAAAACGTTTAGCAATACTGTCAATTTCATCTGCTAGTAGTGTTGTGATTGTTGCAGATGTTTCATCTATGTTTATTTCATAAGGTAATGGCCTTAGCCATGATACCCTAGGTACTACAACATGAACATAAGTGTAATCTGTGTCAACTAGAAAACACACATCCTCGTAATGTTGTTCCGCTGATGAATTAGGAATTCTGCTTCTTAGTCTCATACTTTTCTTGAACTCCACAAAGTATGTTCCCATCACATTATCAAAATTATCACCTAACTGTTGAATCAGTACATTTATCTATTGGGTGATAAGTCTATCTATTTTCCATACTATGTTTCCATAGGTAGGAAAAGTCTTTTGAACATAGAAAAATATGCATACAAGAAAGGATCAAAAATTACACACAGAATTCTTCGCTTTCCTGATTGATGCAAGGTTCTCGGCAAGTTGTGTTAGCTGTAGCTCGGACAAGTCGTATGTGTGATCCTTCTTGATGATCTTCCATGCTTGGTCTACTGCAATGTAAGGCACGCTGTCCAGTCGGCTTGACTGATAGAACTTGTGAGCTATAACCCTCACAGCAAAATCAAGTTCTAGGTCTTCGATGGTGGAAATAGTCATTCCCCTTTTGTTCCATACAACTTTAGTGACCTTCTCTATATCTTTACTCTGACATTTCATGGTCCTTTTCATGTTGATAGTAGGGTAACCAGTTACACGATGTATGATATCCTTGGTAATCTTTACTTGTCCATTCTCCAACCAAATACTCATATCATGTACCCTGCTAAGAACAATTTTGATCCATTCTTCCCTGAAATTCCTCAGAAACTCTAGGGCTTGAGTTAACCCTCACTCGACTAAATGATTGTGTTCAGGTTTTAGGGATCCGTCTATACATAGTTTCCCGTAGGATTCCCTCAGCTCGTGGTCTCCAACTTCACTTATTTTACACATGTAACATGCCCTGATGTCATGAATCATGAGTACCTTTGGAGGGATCAAACATAGGGCTCCAGTCAGATCACCTTTGATCGCACTCTCAGGAATGGCTCGAAAGTTGGCAGGTGCACAGGTGTCGCTCCTCACCAATTGAACTTCTCTCAATTCCTTCTCCATTCCCTTAACTGGTGCAGACAAACTAGCGTCCATGATTTCATGATAAAGGGTTTCAAAGATGAAACGGAGTACCTCGACAACTGTCGAAGTTCACACTTTTGCTGAATAGCCGACGGCAAGCTATGGAATTCTTCAAAAATCTCTGCTGAAATCAAGTTCGCCAATGCTTCAACAGTTCAAGAAATCTCAAATCACAAGGTGAAATGAATCGTGAACGGTTCATCCCTTTATAGGCTTCGAGGTAGGTTTGCAATAAATATTCTGTTTGTTGGAGTTAGTGCAAAACAACTGTCCTCGACTGACTCCGACAATCACTTGGTCGCAACCCAAACTAGCTCGGCACATATGCCGACGAGCTCGGTCTTAATATAATACTGATGCTCGGCACCTCTAGTTCTTAGATGACTTTTCTCGGTACTTTAACTTTAAAATATGTCCTAATGCATCTTTTCATATGCAAATATGGACTTTGGTACAGTATATGTTAGGAACTGATGTAAGATATGAAATTTAAATACAGTTCCTTAGGTACCTCTTCTGCTTAGTTTGATATTGTGTGATCACCTGATCCATTGGATTGGGTGACCTCGACTTCAGTAGATTCACTGTTGCTCGGCTTTGTTTTCCTTACCCATGTCTGGTTCATCTGTGCTCTAATTTCCTCAACAGTAGGAGCAGGTACTCTTGTCTTTCACTCTCTCTTAGTATGACCAATTTTCAAACAACTAAAATAAACTAGGCTTCCATTCATCCAACTCTTAGATCTTCCTCTGAAATGTGTCTTTATGCAGTCTTCAAGTGCATGTCCATACTCTTCACAGTAATGACAAATTTGCCTTGTGTTATAATCCCAATTGTAAGTTCTGCCTTTTCTTGGTGCTTTTTCTTGTGTCTTTAATGTCCATTGTTGTTTAGCATTAGATTTGCAATCTTGTGCTTTATGTCCAAATTTTTGACAATTGTAACAATATCCATTGATTCTTGATGTGGGAGGTGCATCATTTTCCTTAGCCCAACATTCATGTGCTTTATGTCCAAATTTCTTATAACTAAAGCAATAACCATTGAACTTAGTTTTAGGATTGGACTTACCATTCTTGCTTCGGCAAATGTTTGCAGTGTGTCCTGGTTTTCCACAGTGGTGGCATACAAGTTTGTTGCTCTTTGTCTTTGCGTTCCTCTTTTCACCAGTCTTTGATGATTCTCATTTCTCAGTAGATGTTTTTGGTTCAGTGTGACCTAATCTAGAAGAATCTTTTGGTCTCCTTGATGCTTCCATCAGATTCTCAAAACGAGTCAAATCTTCATTAGGTTTATTCATCCTTTCATTTAGTTCTTTCTCAGATCTCAAATCATCTTTCAATTGATTGTTCTCAAATCTCAGATTCACAATTTCCATGTCTTTCCTATTGATCTCCTGATTTGCAAGTAGGAGTTGATTTGCCATGTCAACCTGATTGATTGTCATCATTTGCACATCATGTGTCCTTTCATCAAGTCTGACAGTTATCACTCTTTTATCTTCTTCAGCCATAACTTTGTCATCTTCAGCTTTCTTCTTTTGTTCCACTACTTCACATAGTCTTATTGTCTGCATTTCTTGTTCTCTTTTCAGGTTCCTGACTTCTTCACACAATACATTGTTCTTTTCCAGTAGATCTACAATTGCTACATCGCTCTCAGTAGAATCTCCATTCTAAAATAGATTTGCAGTGTCTTCTTCCTGATAGTGAGTATCATTCATTTGTTTGGCCAAATCTTTCCTAGATGTCAATGACTTCCTCAATTCATGTCTAGCTGTTTCAAGCTGATGTAATGCTAGCTGAATTTCAATCTTTTGATTCTCAATGACTTTACCCAATCTGTAAATCTCCATCTCCAGATCTGTACTCTCAAGCTGATTAATACCTTTTGTAGGAGAACGAAGCTCTGATACCAATTGTTGGAAATACAATATTGGGAAAGCAAGATACTGAGAGGGGGGGTGAATCAAATCTTGAACTTTAATCACTTCAAAACAAACTGATCCACAATCATATAAATATGTAATCAATCTAACATCTAGTAGCATCCATGACAGTAGATGAATAACACAATACACAGAATTTGGTAATCCAGAAACCCAAATAGGTAAAACTGGGGTGGGGATGACACCCACAAATTCTTCACTACTGCAGCAATAAAGTCTGCATGTTAGGGCTACAAAATTTTGATTACAATATGCAATCTACCTAGTTAAAGGTCTGCCTGGTTAAGAGCTTTAGATCATTACAATCTACCTTGTGAAAGGATTTCAACTTACAGTAAAGTAAGCACTCTGCTAAGAGGTTTAGAAAGGTCTGCTAGAACTTCTTTGTTAAGTGATTTCACCTGATACACTTGTTAGAATGTCTCAAGATATGATCCTTCAATATGCACTCTAATGCTGATAACGGATCTCCTCTTTATCATGCCTTTTCTGATCTTATAATCTGATATGTCCTTACTCTGCTGCTCACTGCTCTTCTACTCTTCTAGATATATGCTTCTTATCAAAACAACCCTTCACACATCTCTCATGTATGTATGCACCTTCTCTCTGTGCTCTCCAATCGCTCGCATATAATTAGGGTAAGAAGCAATCTTATCATACACTTCGAATCTGACAATAGATCTAGATAAACGATCAAAAATAAAGCTTATGCCTCCTAGGCATTCCAATTTTGTGATTGGCTTCATGCCATGCATAGGATAAAATAATTAAATGCATAATTAACTCCGTAGAGAATATTAAATGCTTCACATATGTCGGCCCAAAACACCCATAATTATGCCCAAACATATTACCTTAAAGTTTGTGTCATATCTGACATGTATGCAAAACTGTCTTGCTCGGCGCTTAAGTCTCTGGCGCTCGACACTAAAGTTCCGGATAGCTCGGCATCTATGATCTGTTATGCTCGGCAATGACTTGTTGGGTAGCTTGGCCTATATTGTTTTAGCTGAGGTGCAGTGGTAGCCGACCAAAATTGCCTGAATAAATGACTAAGTGTGGACACTAAATGATCAACAAAAACTTAGAGATCAACAAGTATATCATAAGTTTCATCCTCTCTAACACATATTTTGATGACATAATTTGGTCCAGTATGGAATAAACAACCTACTATCCACGAGAATTGAAAAGTTTTTTCAATGATCACCCTTCTCTCTTTTAGAGAGAAATGAAGAGGAACTTTTCATGTGACCAAAAGCTATATCTGCATACCAAGGTGCTTTTATAACAATGGAGAACAAATGTACATTTAGAAATGCGTCATCAATGACTTGAGTGTCTTATAATGTGATAAATCTAAAGAGAAAATTTGTCACAACATTTCCCCTTCCTGGTTTGTCCACAATAGTGATATCAAATTTGCACATTAAAAGTAACCACCTTACTAATTTTCCCGTAATCAATCGATTGTCCATGTGGTATTTGATTATTGTGTGGTCTGTATGGACAAAAATTTAGTACCCTATGATATAATGTCTAAAATTTTTGAGAGCATAAATTAATGCCAACATCTCCTTCTCTATAACAGGGTAGTTAAACACAACCCCTTGCAAGTTCTTTCAGACAAAGTAAATGGTGTTCTCTATGGAATAATCAGATGCATCTGTGTTAATATGAAAAGGGAGTTCCCAGTTAGGGCCTTTGAGCATAGGAGCTTGGGTTAATGTTGTTTTTAAATCAGAAAATACTTCATCGCAATATGTTTTCCATTGGAACTCAACATCTTTAGTTACTAGGTTATTGAGTGGTACTGCCATTTAACTCAAATCTTTTATGAAATTCCTATAGTACCCTGCATGTCCCAAGAAAATTCTAACATCTTTTTGTTTGATAGGAATGGAAATATTTGTGATTACCTCTATTTTTTGTTGGGTGCACTTGAATTCCTTTCTGGGAAATATAATGGCCAAGGACCACTCCTTCCTGCATCATCATAAAGAACTTCTCACTATTCAAGGATAGATTATGGTCCTCGCATCTTTAAAAATCCTTCCTTAGGTTATCTAATGCTTCTGAAAAATTAGTACCATAGGAAGTGAAATCATCCATGTAGATCTCCATACAATCACGTGAAATATCTGAGAATATACTAATTACTGCTCTTTGAAAAGTTGCAAGTGCATTACATAGGCCAAAGGGAAGTACAAAATAGGCATAAGTCCCCCAAGGACAGGCAAAGGTTGTCTTTTTCCTAATCTTCAAGTGCAATCTATATCTGATTATAACCACTGAATCCATCTAGGAAGGAAAAAAATACAACTTCCCTGCAAGTGAATCCAATACTTGATCTATAAAAGGATGTGGAAAGTGATCCTTTTTAGTTACAAACTTTAGCTCTCTATAGTCAACACAAAATCTCAATTTTCATCCCTTTTTTAGGAACTGTGACCAAAGAAGACACCCATTGGCTATCTAAGATAGGCTAGATAAATACTGCATCTATTAACATCTGTAGTTCTCCTTTCACAATCTCCCTCAATGCAGGGTTGATTCTCCTTTATGGTTGTCTAACTGGTGTAAAGTCATCTCTAACGTAGATCCTACGAGTATAGAGTTTCGTATCTAATTTTTTCATGTCATGATAGTCCCATGCAAATGCATGTCGGTGCGACATTAAAGAGTTTATCAAAGATAATTGTTGCTCTTGGGCAGAATTAAAGCTTTAATTCTGCCCAACTCCCATTGCTTTTCAATATTTGGATACCCTCCCCAAGAGTCCTTCCAATTTAATGGTTTTCGGTCATCTACTATATTCCATGAGAGTTGACTTAAAATTAAATCATTGCATTTAGATATGAAGTTCCATACACGTGATACCCTATGGAAGTTGGATATTCTAAAAGTCTCTGCATCATCAAAATATATTAAATATTTGCCTTTTATAATCCTGAACCCCTTTAGCTTTTGTTCCTTATAAAGTTTCCAAAATAGTTTTGCTCCTAGTGCTTTGTTTTGCCATAATTGATTTTTAATTCCAGTCCCTCCTAATTTCCTTGGTCTGCAAATCTTAACCCAAAAAATTAGTGCATATTTTTTCTTCAAATATGTTCCTTGCCAAAAAGAGATTCTCATCTTCTTTAGATAGCATATGCTGCAACTGATAGTGAAATACATGACATTAAGTAGATTGGTATTGTTGATAAAGTTGCTTTCAACATTATGATTCTGCCAACCCAAGATAACCACTTCGCTTTTCATGACTCCATTTTCATGTCGATTTTCTCTCCTATTGAATTCCAAATCTTGGTAGTCCTTAAACTTTTGTCCAATGGCATCCCTAGATGTAAACATGGAAGTTTTCCTTCCTTAAATCCCAACAGATCTAAAATTTATTTCTACATTCTTGCTTTGACAAACGAAAAATATACTTATAATTTATCTTGGTTGATGAATTGTCCAGAAGCCTTAGAATACAATTTTAACACCATTTTCAAATGTAAGGCTTCCCCTCTTCTACCTTTCCCAAACAACATTGTGTCATCTACAAATTGTTGATGAGTCACAGCTTGAACTAGGGTGGTCACTTTTACCTTTCAAAATACCATTATTTTGAAGTCTAGACAATGACATTCCTAATGCTTCTACCATAACAATAAACAAAAGGGGAGAGAGTGGGTCCCCTTGGCGAATTCCCCTAGAACATTCAAAAAAACCTTGTGGATACCAATTTATCATAATTGAAAATCTTGGGCAAGAGATGCAAAATAATATTAAGTTTATCCACACTTTGCAAAAGCCAAAAGCTTCCATACATTTACATAAAAATCTCCAATGTACTTTATTATAAGCCTTTTTTATGTCTAATTTAATGATCATGCTTGGATCCTTTGCCTTTTGAACTGAATGTATTGCTTCCTGACCTACAATTACCCCATCAAATATTGATCTTCTCAGTACACAGCATGTTTGTTCTTCTCATATAATTCATGGTAATATCTTTTTTAATCTATTTGCTAGTGCTTTGGCTAAGACTGTGTAAAGAATGTTACATAAAGAAATTGGTATGAATTCATCAAGCAACAATGCTTTCTCCTTCTTTGGGATTAATGCTATGAAGGTGTTATTAATATCTCTCAAAAACATCCTCGAGTTTCTCGTTGCTTCTAGGACATTAGTCATATTTGATCCAAGCATTTGCCAACATTTTTTAAAAACTCCTACTGGAAACCCATCAGAACCAATAGCTTTATATGAATGAAGTTGATTCACTGCCTTATTTCTTCTTCTGAAAATTTTGTTGTCAACATTCTATTGTCTTCTTAGAGTAGCCGAGAAATTTTTTCTACCATTTTCTATTGTGAGATCAAATACGAACCCTCCCAATTATTCAATATTCGTGTAAAAAAGTCTATTATTTTCTTTGCCATTTCTTATGGATCCTCTATCACTACATATTTACATTACTTATCTTGTGGATTATATTTATACTTCTTTGTTTTGTACTGTTGTGGAAGAACTTTGTATTCTCATCTCCTTCCTCCAACCATATCTCTCTGGATTTTTTGTCTCCAAAACACTCCTTTGGCCAAGATCTCTTCATACTCCAACAATTATTTTTCTTGGATAAATTCTTCTGAGTCCATTCCGTGGAGAATCACTTGTTCATTTAGTGAAAAAAAAATTTGTTCTAAAATGTTGATCTTTGAGGCAAATATGTTCTGAAAGTGGTCCCTATTTCATTTAAGAAAATTGCTTTTTACCCTCTTCAGTTTGGATATAATGCAAAATAATTTAGATCCTTCAAATTGGGTTTCATTCCACCATTTGTCTATTCAAGAACTCTTCATCTTTGATCCACATGTTCTCAAATTTGAATGGACAATGCAATGGCTTATTTTCCCCTAAAATTTATAACTGAATGGGATAATGATCTGACCCTAATATTGAAGCAATTGAGGATTTGAAATCATAGGGGAAGATGTTGAGTTCTCCATTAAAGAAAAATCTGTCCAATTTCTCAGCCATATGGTTGAATCCTAATCTCCTATTGTTCCAAGTAATGTCCCATTTTCTAGTTCAATCTCCATGAGGTTGTCCTTTGTTGCCCAGTTCCTAAAGTCCAATTGCATTTGAAATTCCTTCTAAATACTACCCCTTTTCTCTAATAAATGTAGGATAGCGTTAAAATCACCACCTACTATAAAGTTTTCCAAGGGAAAGCTTCTAAAGAAGAGACTTGGCTCCTCCCATACTTCCATTTTTCCTTTGTCAAAACTAGACCATAAACTTTAAGGAACCATTTAAACTACTCACCTGCCCCCCAATGCCAGTTTTGATTACCTCCCAACCTTTGAAGAGAAACTCTACTTAGGTTCCATATAATTACCAATCCTCCAGAAGATCGAATGGCCTCCACCATTACCACTTCCAAGTATCCTAATGACTTTTAAACTTAGTCCATTGGTCTAGATCAAGTTTTGTTTCTCGTAACATCATCATTTCTTCTTTGGTTGAAAAAATCACTCACTACTTGTTAGGGGCATTCATGCCTCTAAATGCCCCTAACATTCCATGATAGGATTTTCATGGCTCCTTAGGAAGGACTTTCCCCTCCATTTTGACTTCCATTTACCTGTGTAATAACCTACTCTCCCGATTTGCTTCCATCCTTGACTTTATTATTCATCAACTCTTCATTTTTGTAGGCTTCCTTTCCTTCATCTAAAACATCTCCTAAGGCATCATGAAACTGTAAGGCATCTTCAACATCTTCCTTATCATATTGGAGATCTTCAATACCATTTTTATCTTCATTTTCAGATACTCTGCAATGTACCTTTGTTGCAAACTATTGCTTCATCCCCTTTTGGCATATCGTTGAAACTTGTCTTTGTTCTCTTTCATCTTCATCACTAGCTACAGGTGCTTTACCTTCCCCTTCTCTTTCCATCTTTAATGTCTTGTTCTTGACCTACCTTATAAGACTTCTCATTCTTGCATACACATTCTCAAATACAACATTGGCAAATGAACCAAGAGACCAAAATGTCTCCATTGGTGCCTTCTCTGTAGACACTTTTCTCTCTTCTTCACTTCTTCCTTCATGTGCTTCCTTATGCACTTCTTCCTCTTTGCATTCGCTCTTATTTTCCTTCATGTTCTCCACAAAGAGAACTTCCTTCACTCTTCCTTTGCATGTTTCTTACTTAGCAACTCTCTACTATCCGAACCTCTAGGGGATTCTCTCCTACTTTTATCTTTTTTTCTTAAGGCAATCATCATTTTCCTTCTCTTCTTCACAATCAATTCTACAGACCACTTCACCTTCCTCCTCATTGAGCAATACCAAACATATTCTTATCCTCTTTCATCAAGCCACTGCTTTACCATGATCTTACACCTCTCGAAATCTCTTCTCACCTTTGTCATTTCGCTATCAAACTGTGCATCTTGTCTTATTGACTTTCATCTTGTCCTTCCTTTTGAGGCTTTCTTTCTTATCTTGTTGTTGCATCTTTCTATCTTCTCTTATTGTCTTCGTGGTACCTGGGTTCTTTTCGTTAACTTGTTAATCCACAACACATCTTTCCAAGAATCTATGAACATAACTAACTTCTTTACCATACCTTTGAGACTCTCAACTTCTTCTGCCCAAACCTTTTGGGCTCTAATACCAAACTGATGCCACCATCGCTCACATACATGCTCTGATATCAAACAATGACAAACTTTTGTAGGCTTACCATCACAACATGTACTAGGAACTTACCTAGGCTAATGACAAACCAAAACAATAGCTCTCAGATTACGCACACATGCGATAGGAACTTTGATAACTAGACTGACCAATCAACACTAGGTTTACATAAAAACCATAAAACATCATTAACGATCATTAATTCAAACAATGAACACCAAAACATTTACTTTATTTTTGCAACCCACATAATGATGATTACATTAAAAGACAGGCATCTTTACTAAAACATTAGGCCATAAATCTGTTCGGTCAACCTTCTCTCTGCCACACTTCAACTGATCTCATTTTCTTCCTACTCAAACCATCATTCTTTCCTTTCTCTCATCAATCATCTTTGTGAACTCACTCACCCATTGCCTCTTCTTTCCTTCCACAATTAGTTCCAAACTTTGTTTGATCTCTTTCCTGAATTGAACAATGGTTAAGTCTACGCCTTCTTGCCAAATCTTACTCCAACTAATTCTTACATTTCTTCCTGGCAAATATTCTTTCACACGGACTTCCTCTTACTCGGTCTGTTTCTACTTGGTCCCTTCCTTCTTGCCATTTTTCTTGTGTTGTACCTTCCACAACAATTTGGCCTAATATTCTTTCGCACGCTCTTCCTCCTACTTGGCTCGCTTTTGCTCAGTCTCGTCCTTGCTCAAACTTTTTCTTTTGTTCAGCCTTCCACAACAATTTGGCCTATCTCCTTCTTCCTTCTTTTACCTTTGTCCCCCGTCCTCTCATCCATTTGTTTCCCTTTTATCCCTCAATTCATTTTCTCCTGCTCAATCGTCGATTCCTAGTTGTCCTCAACTATTCATTTCCTCCTGCTGAAGGCAGCTAACAACAAAACTACCCCTCCGTTGAATTGTCCTACTATTTTTCCATGTGGTGACAGGAGCAGTGTTTACCCAAACCGAATCTTCACTCTAACAACAACTATATTTCAAAAATCAGCAAATACAAAGACTACCAGTATTAGTCAAAAGACTTGCACATAAAACATGATCTTCAACAAGAAAGGTCGAGGGAGGAGGCTCCTGCATCATTGTCTCACATCCTTTACAGATTTCAATCTTGGAGATCTTTTTATAAATCAGGGAGCATCTAGCCATCTTCAAAACAGCATGGGGTCGAGCTTCTCAACATTCTCTTGATATCTTGGGGGTGACTATACATGCCCTACCAAAAACATGGATGAGGACCTCCCTCCCCACTACTATCCTTAAAATTCTTGCTATCCCTATTTTTTGAATGGTAAGGAAAAAAAAAATTGTGATTCCGTGTCACGTCCATGAAATGTTGTGACATAATTGAACATAATGTTTTTGTTTATCAGATATTTTATGATATTAACAGAGTTTATTAAATTTAGATAGTTGAAGTTGAAGAACAAAATGATAGAAACACGATATTTTTGGCTTCTTTTGCATATCACTAAACAGGATACTACAGAAAAATCAATCTAAATTCTATCCTTGCATCTCAAAGTAGGGGTACTAAGCATGCTCATTTGAATGGCTTGCTACATTCATGGAACTTGCATGGTCACACTCTTTATTATTTATGAAAATCAATATGCCTAAACAAAATTATTTCATTGAAGCTAGTGAGAATTTCTAATTGAACTTGCAGATGTCAGGAAGTGCAGTGTGTAACAAATCATGAATGTAACATTGATATTAATTTTCCATTAATTATCATTATCTTCGTGTGCTTGCTTAACATATTCTAAGGGATAAGATTCCAAAAATATAGAAGACGATTTTTAAACAACCTGACCATGCCATTAAACTAGCATGATAAACTTAAACAAACTTATTGGAAAGTGAGATTTTGTCATCAAAAGTATTGTTGTAATTGTTCATAACCATGAGTAAAGCAAGCCATAAATAAACGAAAACTTATGCATCTACGGGATTTATTTATTGCCTTACTTTGCTGCTGAGTTAACTATAGATTGGCAAGGCTATGTAATGTTAGACAGCTGCAGTCAACTATCATTCATACAAATGTGCCGGATTGTCCTCCTTAGAGTTTTACATCAGTGAATCGATTGAGATCTCATGTGGGTCCCACCAGACTGTTAGGAGATCTTGTCCAAAATATTAACAAAGACATTAGGACAATTCTCAGACGAATGATGGTACACGTTTATTGTTACATATGAAAATTCTCAAACTAAGCTGTATTTGTTTAGGAATATGACGATTGTCCATGTTTGCTCGGTAGATTTGAAGGCAATGTTTTGTTATGTTCAAATATTTTGTTACAAAATTGCTACATTTGTGCAGTTAGAAGGCACTGACAGACATAGTAGACCTAAACAAAAACTATGTCATTTTCTTTAATGGTATCTAAAATTATACCAAGTTTCCCCTCCACTCTCTCCCCTTTTCTTGGTTCATATGACATTGCATATACATCAGCTTCTTTAGCTCGCTCAGCAATTAGCCTTCCAATAGTTCTACATGCATCCAAATCAGTAAGAGAAGGCAAAGTGTTCCTCAAATCCTTTGAATTTGTAGTAGCCACAGAAACAACTTTACTTGTTACTCTGTGCATCACTTTTGCATGAATGTACTTATTAGAGATGAATACATCCAATAGAAATGGCCTCATATACTTATCTGTCCGTTGTTTCCACGACTTCTTTCTTGGATTCTTAGCAGACTCGCTTTTAGAGCGCCTTGTCCATGCTGCTTGTACCACTGTCAGTGGCTGTGTCAAAGAAGTACAATGAATCAGGAACTTAACCATTGGCATCAAGTATCCACAAGGTATGTGTATCTTGATGAGCAAGAAAAAAATTTATGGTAAGTTGCAGTTCCAAGCATGGTTTCTTCATTAGAACAAAAGTAAAGGGACAAAATCTGTTGCATCAACATCCTGTGCAAACTCTTTAACCCTGAAACAGGCATCAGAAACACAAAAATAGAGGAAACCATATCTAAATAAAAACACAGCTTGCCAATGTACATTTTCATTCACTTGACTGTAAAGCTTGTTGAATACAGAGTTTACCAAGCAAGAAACAACTTGTATCATGGTTCTGAGATGGTGTGTTTCTTACTAAGGGATGGAGTGATTTTTTAATAGAAATTTTACAGCGCATCCTACAGTGACAAACACAACATATCAAAGTGAGTTCACTATGTATATCAAACCATGGAAGCCATGCATGTCTTTCTTGGTATTGATAATTTCATGTCACACAGGCAAGTAGTTCTAGAATACCAGTTCTCAGTCCAGTCCAAATTTTACACATCTAAAAACTGGTTTCAATACAGCAGAGTAAAGGTGAGAAGTTCTAAAACTTTACCCCCAGAATGTGCAAAAGAGAAGCAACTTACTCAAGATAGACGAACACATTCACAAAAACTCTGGAATGCTAGATATAGACAAGAAGAGATGGAATCCATAGCAAAGGCCCTCTCCTATTTGGTTCCCAACTTAAATATCTAAAAATAATCTTAGTCACAAGTTTGCATTGACAACTAATGTGGCAAGTGCCCAACTATTTATAATGAAAAAGAACTACGATTAGCTGCAACACTGCTAAGAAAATACTCACTAGATACCAAACATACTACAAATATGAACTCAAATTTAAAACATTCAACTAATATATTTACTAGATGAGCAAAAATGATCCTTCCCATGAACTCCTCCCTGCCTTGATTAAATCACTCCACATTTTTGATTGAGATGGGAATATTCAATATAGTACTTGAAATAGATTTGCCTCTTCAAGCCAGCACATACTGTTTATCAGCATTCATCTTCCCTACATGGATGTGGAAATGTACAGTGTCCAATAATCACAATATAAGTAAAATAAATAATAAGCTAACAAGTAGTTTGGTTAGCTGCCATTTGCAGATGGCAATGCTTATGGACGATCATTCCAGAATTGTGAAACAGTTCAAAATGTAAATTTGGCCCATGTAGAAATTTCGAAGCATTGCTAGACTTCCCAAAAATGGAGCCTCATACAGTTTGCTAATTATAAATACCAGAAACATAGCGAATGGCAGGTGCAGATAAAGAACATGAGGCATGTTCTGAGGAAGTGGCTTACATGGTTCTTCATAACGTTTAGTATAGCTTACATGGTTCTTCATAATGTTTAGTATACCGTAGCTTTGAATAACATTTCTCTGTAAAATTTGGCTATGGAGATAGCCACCCGAGATCTAGAGGCCTAATGGTTAGCTCAATAACAGGAGAAGAATCAAGATCAATATAACAACAATAAACTGTATTCTAATCACGAATGCAATAGAATGGAATCAATTGAATTAACTAAATTGATAGTACATAGGCGACCTCTGGTTAAATAGGCCAAGGTGAGACACAAGAACGCATAAGATTATGACAAGTGTCTTAATATTATGATATGATACATATGGTGATACTGATAACTTATCACCCACCTAAGGTCCACAAGTGATAATGTAACACGTCCACTAAAGGTGGATCACCCTCCAAAGGTATAAAAGTGATAGTGTAACACGTCCAGTAAAGGTGGATCACCCTCAGTTTAAAAAGTTAAAGTATAACACGTCCACTAAAGGTGGATCACCCTCCAAAGGTGGAAAAGTCATGAAGTGATAAGTGCATCAAAGGTGTAAGTCCCACTTATGGTGGAAAATGATAATGTGATAATATCATAGAAAGTGGGAATGTTCCTATGTGGTCCCTAAGTAAACTTAAGTAACATGTTTGTTTAGAACCTAGGAGAAGAACTTGCTAGGTACAACATTTAAACACACCAGCATTCTCCTCATCATCTTAATGATCCAATAGCAGAGAAGAACCATTCGATCTCTCAAATTCTAGTGTAAGAATTTAGATAAATACATAAAATCATTACCCAAAACCTAATGACTTGAAAGTATTGATATTCACTAATAAGTAATAACCTAGTTGCTCAAACAAGCCTCAAAGGCTCAAAGAACTACATAGACTCAGTATGCAATTTGAACAAAACTCAGTTATTCCAGTTTGTAAGTGGGTACAATAAATGCTATGAAGTTGCACTTATAGAAAATATGATGAGACAAGGATGACAACTCATTCTACAGAACAAAAAAATTCTCACGAAGCAATCTTGCAAAATAAAGTATGAAATACCTGGGAACCAATAGATAATTGTCTAAGCTTAATGCCCTATGTCAGAAATACATGTTTAGACTCATACTTTGTGGACTCAGACTCGGAGAGGACTCGGACTCGGAGAGTACTCAGAAGTCTGAGTCCTTGGCAGGCCCATAATTTTCAACTCAAGAAAAACTCAATAAATACCCAACACAAACTTGGCAAAAACTCGGCAACTTAGAAAGTAATAAAAATTATAATCTCTCAAAGAAAACATATCATTTTTTTCCAAAATTCAATTACAAAATGTATGAAATTAAAATTTGACATCTCAAAAGAGAAAATGCATGGTTTTATAGCAAAAACAGGTGAAAAATGCATTTTAACTAGTGTTTTACCTGCATTGGCATTTTACCCATGTTTTTCCAGTGTCAATAAAAACTCAAGAGTTAAGCTTGTAAAAACTCTCCCAACAAAAAAAATGGAGAGTACTCACAGAGTTTGCGAACTATGTTTACACTAATACTGTGGCTTTTTGAGAGAACTAAACTCATTTCAAGATTCTCATATTTAATTACACAAATAAAAACCAACACTGCCTAGATAAAGCTTTGAATGAAACACAAAGTCTGAGACAGTTATCTAGCCAACGCTGGCAGAATAAACCGATGCCGCATATTATTGTGTTGCTAGAATATAAAGTATAAACCGATGCTGGTTATTGTGTGTTGCTAGAATATAAACTGACACTGCATATAGGTAAAGGTTTTATATCATTTCGAGTTTGATAGTGATAGATTGGGATTAGGATTCAGGGACCTTCATTTTTCTATTGTATGAATTGAAGAAGAAGCAGAGCCCGTAGAGATTATTGATTATGCAATAGCTAAAATACTGGTATTTGCCTATTAGGTATGCTAGAAATACCGAGAAATGCTGGTATAAATTTACAACTTCATAGAGAAAATTTGGAAAACAGTAAAAATTAATACAAGTTTTTCTGATAAAGTTATAATTTTATACCAATATTTCCACACATATAAATAAAAAGAGAAGGTATAATCTCTATAATGATATTATAATCTCTAAAATTATAGAGATTAGACCTCCATTTTTTTTATTTATAGATGCGGAAATACTATTATAAATTTATCAGAAAAACTGGTATAAATTTTTCAAATAAAAATATTTCACTGTTTTTCAGATTTTCTCCTTAAACAAAGCTAGCAATGATACACCACACCTAATATTTAATATGCAAGCAATTAGTGCAAATATATCAGACCTGCTGCTAATAGTAATACCTTTTAAATTTATATTTTTTTCATGCAGAATGTCAGGTGGGGGAAGACAAGCCTTGTACCCTTTGTGGAAGTATGTTGACTGTGTTTCAAATGCAAGCATTATCCAATGGCATCGCAAGGTACTTACACACAAGGGTGAAAGCTCATTTCCTTCACCAACCTGGAAAAGGTGTTGATCCTTGTATCAATGAATCAAAATGTTATAAGACTGAGGGAACAAGAAAGGGTTGATGGAAGAGTTTATAATATGAGCTCCTGTCATGCTTCAATGACAACACCAACTGCTGCAACTCCTTATCAGAATAGAGAGAGAGGTAGATGTGTCTTCTTCAGTCAGAGATGTAGCCACGCAACAATCTCACAAGAGACCACATTTTGGCAGCTCAAACCCCATTGGAAGGTTATTTGATGTGCAAGGTTGAGGAGTAGTTGATGCAACGATTGCACGGTTCTTTTATGCAAATGGAATACCATTTAATGCCTGCTCACTCACCTTTCTATGGAGAAATGGTCCAAGCTATCAATAATGAACTAGCTGAGAATAAACCACCTGGGTCTAAAAAGCTTGGCACAACTCTAATTAATACAGAAAAATTTTTATCAGCGCAACAAACTGCACCAATTAAAAGAGTGTGGTCTATAGAAGGATGCAGTATTGTGATGGATAGGTGGACAAATGCTAAAAATCGTCCACTGCTTAATGTCAGGGTGACATGCAGCAAAGAGCCTTGTTTTTTGAAGGCAATAAATTGTTCAGAGCAAGAAAAAAAATGCAGAATTTCTTCAAAACCACCTATGTGACAGCATTGAGGAGGTGGGTCCATCACATGTCCAAGTTGTTACCGATGTTGCCCCTGTTTGTAAAGCAGCATGTATGATGGTGCAAAAAAGGTATAGGGATATATTTTGGACACCATGTTGTGTGATTTGTTAAATAATGCACTCGAATATATTGGCAAGTTCCAATGGATTTCAGACCTCATAGAGAAGGGCAAAAAATTACGATGTTCATATGCAACCATCACCACACACAAGCCATTTACCATAAATTTGACAACGTGGAACTTCTCAAACCTGTTGATACACAACTTGCTTAATAACATCGGGTTTCTACAATCCATAGTGAATTATTGCAATAATTTCTAGATTAGATTGTGTAGCAATTTTTTTTATCAACGTTTCAGATCACACTCTGTGATCCATCATTAGGATGATAAAAGAGAGCCCAAGGAGATAAAAATGTTTGATCCAGACCAAGAAACAGCCTAAAAAGGAGAGGGGGAAGGCTTCATGCAGAACAAGGTAAGAATATAGAATAAACAACCAAGGACTAAACAACATCAACAAAAGAAACAAAAGAGAGAAAATAAATGAAAAAAAAGAATTAAGAAAAATAGAACAGGAGAAACTAAAAATTGATAAAATTAAACAAATTAAAAAAGGATAGTGCAACATCGTAAATTACACCGTGTAATTATTCATCGCATAATGCCTCAACTTTGGCCGAAATTCAAAATTCTATATAAGCTTCCACATCACCCCATTCGCCTCATCATCTCCCTTGTTCGGATTCTTGACCACACAGCCTATTTGGCTCAAGATGTGTGCACACCGCGAAAATGCCTGCGCGGTGGGTACTCATCCCATAGGTGGTCATTGAGATGATACACTTGTTGTTCTGGCATTGTACGTCAGGAATCTGCCAACCATGTTTAAACTCATGTTTTTGGCTTCATTTTCCCTCTTGGTTACTCTCTTGGACACTTAGCAATTCGAATCATTCTCTTGAGCTCTCTTCACCATTTTGGATAGTTTTCACAATTGGTTGATCTTTTTGCATCACTATTCTGCTACCTCTCCTCACACGCAAGCTTCTTCTTGCCTTCAATCCACCAAGCTCTAGCTTCTTGGCTTCGAAGGGGAATTATGATATTATCTCACTCTCATTCCCTCATTTGATTAGCATAGCATAGTTTCTTGAGCATTTTCTATCTCTATTAATTATCATTTATCTTTTTTTGGTTTATCATATATCATATCTATCTGTCTTGGTTGTCTGTGGAGGTAGAAACACCAAAATGGGGGTCTAACTTCGACAGGCCTCTAGAACAAACAGCCCAACACTTTTCTCGTCATCTTGTGTGCAAGTTTTAAGGAGGAGATGGCTTACATGTCTTGGGATCCTTCTACCTCCATTCGTGAAGTTTCATTCCTTTCCTTCCTTATTTAGAGTAGTTACTCTACTCTATTATTTGTGCTATTTCATTTACACTTACTATCCTTTTTAGTCCTATTAGCTTAGTTTTTTATTTTGCACATTTCTAGTCAAAACTTCATACTGTGTTTGTATTGGTATCCCTAATCAGTGTTGTAGTCCTATACTCACGTAGGCATCCAAGTCAGTGAGCTTGTAGACTTCACCAGTTAGTCTTGAATCTTTGGTCTTTCGATTCCAGTAATAAAAAAAGATCATCAATTTGTAGCATATAGTTATCTTTGTTTCTTTACTTTGCCTTGCATTCATTTAAATCTTAAATCTTAGTTTAATTAATTGATCACCCTAGCTCACCAGAGCACTAGTATAGTGAGGTGGTGCAAGGGCCGATTCACTCGCGATTTCATCAATCCTTGAGGGTGGCAAATTCCCTTCTCCACATTTTGTGAACCCAACATGAAGCTTTCTACATCATCGTCTCCCCTCCCCCTCTGCCAAGTAATATTCCATTTGTTAACATGGTAACCATCACTCCTATCTCACCACCTAGGAGGTACTTGTACATCCCAATCCAAATCAATAGAAATATCATAAGGGACATTATGGTTGATCCCAAGTGCAAAGTGGATGTAATCACAAAGGAGGTACTTGATATGAGTTTTGTTCCACTACAATATGCAAAATCAAATACTTGATTCATTTAAATCTTAAATCTTAGTTTAATTAATTGATCACCCTAGCTCACCAGAGCACTAGTATAGTGAGGTGGTGCAAGGGCCGATTCACTCGCAATTTCATCAATCCTTGAGGGTGGCAAATTCCCTTCTCCACATTTTGTGAACCCAACATGAAGCTTTCTACATCATCGTCTCCCCTCCCCCTCTGCCAAGTAATATTCCATTTTTTAACATGGTAACCATCACTCCTATCTCACCACCTAGCCAAAGGACGCGTAACATGGAGATATCAATTACCCCTCTAGACGCCCCCTACTGCAGAGAGCCTTCTCCCTTGTACATCCCAATCCAAATCAATAGAAATATCATAAGGGACATTATGGTTGATCCCAAGTGCAAAGTGGATGTAATCACAAAGGAGGTACTTGATGTGAGTTTTGTTCCACTACAATATGCAGAATCAAATACTCAATGTTTGGGGATGAAACACCAAACGTTCAATCCTCTCTAGATATAAGGTCATCTCTCATGCTAAGTTTGCAATGTAAGATCATGAAATGACTTCAAGGTTCCCTTCAATTGTAGATACTCGCTCAGTGAAATAGTGTGATTTGCTGGTAATCACTTAGGGGGACTTACGCTATTCATTCAATGGATATCAACTTACTTGCACTTCTAAAGATTTGGCTTCACAATGTGCAATGAAAATATAGTTTTGCTCTTTCGACTCTTCAACTTCAACTTAAACTTAAGCTTAACTTCTACTCCTACTTCTAACTAGGAATGCAAGGAATCATGGATGACTTGGACTCTACCAAGTGAAATCTTATCAGCGACCTCAACTTCACCTAGTGCAAGCTTCTAAGGACTACTTGAATGGTTTTCAAATCAATATCTCCTCTCCAATCCCATCAACGGATGCAAACTAAAGGTTGAATATCAATTGAAGTTAAGAGCAATCACTAGCTTACCACACAAGACACCCTTACAATCAGCAAGAGGGCTAGTGGCCTAGTTTATATTCGAGTCAAACAAAAAAACATCCACAATTGTTTTCATCCAACTAAGCTACTTCTAACAACATGAAATGAAATCTACTCCAAGTAAAAGATTGAAGAAACCATGCAACGCTTCAAAGCAATATTAAGTAATTCATCATGATGAACCAACAATGGATTATCCATTACTTCAATAGCATCATAACAACAATTTGATCAAGTCTCTCCCTTGGCTAACCTACTCTAATCTCCTACTAGCTCTCTACTACAATCTAATACTCCTTAGCTAACCTCTTTCTAACCCTTTACAAATGAAATGGCCTTGGCCTTTTATAGATGTCTAATTACAACGAAGGGCCAAGATTCATTTGAAATCAAGGGCCAAGATTCATCCCTATAAACCCTAATTAGGGTTGCCAAATTTTCAACCAATTACATGAGGGCACCAAATCATGGGCCAATAAGAAAATTACAATGATTTTTCAACCAATGAGAAAATATGACACTTGGCACATTGTGATTGTTTGTGCTTGAAATTTGAATTTTCTGATTGTCATGATTCGAACTTGATCGAACTTGCATCTTGATGTTTCTTTCGATGTCTTGACCTTGTCCTTTGGTAACTTGGTGTGAAATTCCTTCCCACTTGAGATCTTTGAACTTGAGCTTAAAGCGCTCATTTGTTGGCGTGTTGACGGAGGATATGCACAAAGTTTCTTATTTCCCGAGTTGTTCCAAGGATGAAATTCAATTCTGCCCTTTATCCTTCATATCCACATTTTGCTTTGGTTGCCCTTCCTTTCTTTCATGAATTCCTCAAACTTGAACTTGGCACCCTATCCTTGCCAACCTGCAAGAGCAAAAACACATGTCTTACTTCATTTGATTCAATAAAATATTGCCATTAAAACTTGGAAATTTGATTAAGTCAATTGAGTTAAGATTGTCATGTTGTTGAGTTCAATTAACTTGATCACTAAAACCTTAGATTGATTCCAACTTAGATTGTAGATTTTAGCCTTCTAATTGCCTAAGTTAGAAATTTGTTATAAATTGTTCATTGATTACCATTAGCATTGATTGTCAAATTGATGTTCATTTAACCCTTGACAACTAGTTAGCTTATTAGAGTTTGCATTTGATTGTTAACTTAGTTGAACTAGTGTGTGTTACGTAGTTTAATTTGCCATTAAAGATTGAAAGCAACAACACAAGCTAATGCTAGGAAAGCAATAAGAGACAAGGGAAGTTCACCACTTCGTTGGTGAACTTCAATCAAAGGAGGACCCTCCTCAAAACCAAATTCAATAAAATTCAAACCCATACAATGCTGAACATGCCCAGATCTGCCCATGATGATGCAAAATATAACCCAGATCTGCATGTAAACAATGGCAAATACCCCCTCACATCCATGGCAAATCACCAGATTCCTACCTTGCAAGCTGAAGAAAAAGCTACCTTTCAGCACTCTAATTGATTTGACAATGCTGATAGGACACGAAATTGCCCTTGATTGCCCTCCAAAACAATGAATTCGCCAACCCTGAAATTCTGATCTGAAACTTAAGCTTGCGAATTCGGATGCCCTAGCACAAGATTTTCATGAAATGAGGGTTTGGGATTGATCGTTGCCTTCTAACTTTGATTTTTGCAAATGCTGATGGAAAATCGCCAAGAAAAGGGCTGGAAATGCCCTAGGAAGAAGTTGCCCCAATCTGAAAATGAGATTTTAGACCCTAGGGCATAAAATCGCTGCCAAAAGAAGTCTTCTTCAACACAAAAGAATCACACCAAGATGGAAAATTCAGACCTGCAAGAAAAAGAAAAAAAAAGAAGAGAAATTGCTCTTGTTTTGTGTTGAAATGATGCCAAAATGCCTCTTAAATACCCAATTCAGTTGCCCAAAGAGGGACGACTTGCATGGGGAAATTAAACAATTAAAATTATATCGCCGCCCTTGGATTAAAACAACATTGAGATCTTCAGCCACCTTGATAAAAGTACAGACTTGGGGGATTTGAATTTAAATTGTAATCATGTAGGCCCTGAATTAATTTTGAAATTGCCAAGCATGGGGGGTTTAAAAATGTCTCGAGTTTACCACCATGTAGGCTCTAAATTAGATCGAATTTTACCTAGCATGAGGCCCAAAAAATTAAAATTGAAATTACGACATCATGGCCCCACAATTAATTTTGAAATTCAACACATGGAGAGGCTCTTAAATTAATTTCAAAAAAAATACCAAGCAAGAGGGCCCCAAAATTTGCATCGATTTTATCAAAGGCTTGGGTTAAAAAAAACACTTAGCTTGTGGATTCAAATTGGCACATAAATCGAAATTGCTCAAGGTGTGAAAGCATGTCATAATCAGCAAGTTGAAAAAATATAATGATGTCAAGGTTGGGTTGCCAAGAATAGGTCCTGTCAAAACCACTAAGCCAAGAATCAAATTTGATGTAGTAGTCGCCTTGCCAAGATTAAAAACTTGTATCAATCACCTTGCCGAAAATGAGAAAATTTGTATGGGTTGGCCTGCTAGAAATTAAAATCTTGTAAGAACCACCATGCCAAGAATTGGTTTTGCACCAAACTTTGTCTAAAATTCAAATTCAATCTCGATTTTCAATTTTATTTCCAAATTTGCCTTGTAAGATCAAAATAATTAAATTGCCTTACCCAAAATCATTTTTTTCGAAATTTTCACCACTCAAGCCATGTCAAAATTTAAACACAAACACTATCCTCAAATCAAAATTTTGCACCAAGTTGGCCACCCAAAATTAGAGGTTGAGGTGATCATTATGTCAAAAAATGTAAGGGTGAGCTTGCTGAATTAAAACTTGTAAGGACTAGCTCGCCAGAAAATGAAACACTAGCATGAACCACCACGCCAGAAATTCCAGACTTGGAAAAATTTTCCAAAATTAATTTCCAAACACCCATCCAAGATTGTTTTTTCACTTAAAGCTCAAATTTAAAAATTTTGCAAGTTGAAATTCCAACATCCAAAATCATGTCATAGCCATGTCGAAAAACGACATAATCACCGTGCCAAGATTTGCAACTTGTATGAACTACCATGCCAGGAATTTCAAATCTTGCATGGATGGGCTTGCCAGAAATTAAAACTTGCATGAGCTAGCTGGTCGAAAATACCAAAGCTAGAAGACCAAAATTTCCAACTTAGAAAATCCAATTTTCACACTTAAGCTCGAAATTTCCAAAAATTAGCCATCACCACAAAATCAATCCCCCAATCCAAATCTTTAATTTGGATTTGCAAAATCACCATCATCAGAAAATTACCAGACTTAGGCAAAATTTCGATCTTGCAAATCATTATCAGTTACGTTCAAAACCCCCATCATTTACGTCCACAAATCTGAAAATCGCCAATTATCTCCAATTTTGAAAAACCAAAATCGAAGTTGATCTATCATCATTCAAAATCCAGATCGCCATCAAAATACCAACCTCAAGCCAAGGAAGAGGCCACTAGGGGTGGAAGACAACAAAATTTCTCAATCTCATCAAAATTATCTAAATCCACCCATGGTGTTGAAAAAAAACACCAATTGAAAGCAAGACAAACCTCAAATCTCCAAGTTTCAAATCTCTCACTTAGAGGCTTCAAAAAAAAGCCATTGCCAAAGACTACCACTCCTACCGCTAAAGCGAGAAAGCGGGGTCCCCATTTGCAATGGGGCAATCCCTTCCCCCTTCAGGGTCTAACACCTTGACGGTCCTTGTGGGACCCAAGGTGATCTCTACATCTTTTATTGTTATCCCCAAGTCGGATCTCTTCCAAGTAAAGTTTGGTAGCCTTTATCTAGTCTCTATGGGGATTGTCCCCTCAAGTTAATAGGTGCCTCCAGTTCTCCCACGAGGGTACCGTGCACATTATCCAAGACACTGGATATCAGCCCCCTAGTATCCCATGGGAAATTTTTCTTGCATCAATTTTTGCCTAATCTGGGAGGTCCCCTGCTTCCTCTAACATGATCTGCTATTCAAGGCTTATAACAAATATAAGGCCAGGGAACTATCTTATAAATCTGGAGCACTTATAGACCCTCTCGTTTTTGTCCTTGCACCTCAACCATCCCTTATTGTGCAACATGCTTCGCATCCTATTCCCTCTTCATTAGGGGCCCCAAGGCAAGAGTATTTCTCAGTGGAAACCTTTGTCTGTCGAGGGTTTTGTAGCCTCTAGCAGTATCTTTCGTTCCTGTAACTGTGCCTAGCGCAAACAAGGGAAAGGAATCGATGCAGCGAAGGTCTCGGGATCATCCTCAATTCAAGCTGCCTATCCTAGCGGACATCCCTCGCCCTACCATTGATGGCAAGGGTAAGAGGTCACCGCCATCTCCTCTGCCACCAACTTCCAGCCTCTGTGGGTGCCCCCTATTCCTTCGACCGCTCCTAGAGCGAAACTAGAAAGCATACTCATGGTTGAGTCGAAAACTATCCCAACAATAGCACCTCCTACTTCACCGGTTGGGCCCTTCTTCTCTATCAGCCACAGCATCAACGACCTCCCCCATGGAGCAAGATGTTATTGAGCTTTTGCACACTTCTCATCCTGGTCTGCGCCTTCATTGGAACCAACTTGCGCGCGAGAGTAAGTGTCGTCAACAAGCTAGGGCCTTGGAATGTGTGGTTGTCGCAGAGGCGGGAACTGAGTCATCGATCCCTGTGTCTGTGCTACCTACTCCCGCATCCATTCCTGTGACATTTGCACTTCATTCAGCCATATCTTCAATTTCACTATGTTGCTCTAGGGGTGACTACTGGGCCTCACACTAAGTAGTTCCAAGTTTTCATCTCTCCACCCCAAGAACCAGTGTTACAGGACTCTGCGATTCCTAGCAGGACTCGCAGAGTCTAGAGCTGACTTGCCATGTCAGCCAGACTCGGCTGACTCGCCAAGTCCCGAGCTCAGCACTTGGCTACGGCGACAACTTGATAAAGTTTTAAAAAAGAACATAAAATAAAGCCAAACCCATTGACTTTTTGGGTTTAAAGCTTTCCCTCAAACACAAAAAGTGGCATTCTTTCATTTCCAAACACAAGAAAGAGAGGAAAAAAGGGATTAGAGAAAAATATTGGGGTTTTAGAGAACAGACCAGAAAATCGATTGGCTCTCAAATCTTCATTGTGGATTGTTTGTGCAAGGTAGTAGCTCGCATTCACGCATTGAGAGGAGTTAAAAGAAGCATTTGGAGGAGGCCTTTATGAATTTCAAGTGCATTTCTTCATTTTGGGAGCAAATTTGAAGAGGTGAGTTACATTTTTGTGTTGTTTTCTAAATTTTTTACATTCATATTTCCATTTTTTTAACATTTTTGTTTTAGTTTTGTTTCATTTTATGTTGATGCAAAAGTAAGAAACCCTAGTTCTGTTTTTTCTTTATTTTATTTATTTCAATTTAATTAGAATGTGTAGTTTTTGTAGATGCTTATTTTTTTCATTTATGATATATTGCAGCAGCAGCATAATGTTTGAGCTTGGGAGTAGTGCATCTAAGCCCAAGTGTAACCCAAATGCAAGCCCTATTAGATGCCAAAGGGATAAGGCTTGGAAAGATGCCATCCCCAAATCAAAAAAACAAGTTATATGTTGGCATTGCACTATTAAATATAGTGGGGGAGGTATTAACCGATTGAAATATCACCTTGCACATATATCAGGGCATGATGCCAAAGCATGCAAAGCAACACCCCAAGATGTTATACATGAAATGCAAGCTCATTTAAAGGAATTTGAAGAAAATAAATATATAAAACAAAAGCATATGGAAGAAATGGAAAAGTTTGGTGGAAAGGCCTCTTCAAATCTTCATGCTCCATTACCTCCATCTACAAGTAGTGGTATTGCGAGTGTGAGCATTGGGCCTCAGATTCGTAAGAAGAAATCCACATTAGATTCTCTTATTGTTCCACGCACGACTCCAAGTGCCCAACCATCGCTTGAGAGCATGGGTTGGAATAAGGAGAAGCATGAGGCTGTGAGAATGGCAATTAGCGATTTTTGGTTCTACAACAACCTTCCATTCCATGTCACAAGGTACTTATTATTTTAATTTCTATGTCTTTATTTTCTTGCTTTCAAGAGTATGCCACATTGATTATTTTAATTTTTAAAGTTGAAAGTAAAACCTAATAGTATACTTATCCTGTATATTTAATTTGTTTTTGGTCTCCTTATTGGCAAATTGTGGTAGATGCTATTACTGTTTGTGGTGCGAGGTTCAAAGCCCTATTGATGAGGAGCTAAAAGGTCCTATTTTGACCTGAAAGGTGGTTGATGTCAAAGTCACAACTGCCAAGCAGCGTGAGGTATGGAGGAGGAAGGGTTGCACCATCATGACTGATGGTTGGACCTACAGAAGAAGTAAAACACTACAGAATTTTTGTGTATCTTCATCAGGTAATTGTATAACTTGTACTTACTACTTTGTAAACTATATTTAAGAATCAATATTGATTTGGTGATTAAATTTTTAAATTTTGATAGTACTAAACTGCTTTTTTTTTTCTCA
The DNA here is from genome assembly GCA_018584345.1 of Thuja plicata. Lineage (NCBI taxonomy): Eukaryota > Viridiplantae > Streptophyta > Pinopsida > Cupressales > Cupressaceae > Thuja > Thuja plicata. Next base: position 199,502 of record MU227786.1, read on the forward strand.
GATGGCACAGTGTTTTTGAAATCAGTTGATGCTTCAGAAAAAACAAAAAATGTTGAGTATCTTTGTGAGGTCTTGGAGGAAGTGTTGAAGGAGGTCGGTGAGGAGAATGTGATACAGATAGTCACGGATAATGCAGCAAATAATGTTGTTGCAGGTAAAATTCTTATGGAGAGGCACCCCGCCTTGTTTTGGACACCTTGTGTTGCTCATTGCCTTGACCTCATGTTGGAGGATCTTGGCAAACTTCCCTAGATAAAAACATGCGTAGAGCACGCAAGGAGTATTTGCAAATTCAAATATAATCATACTTGGATCCTCAACCTTATGAGGAATTTCACAAATAAGAAAGAGTTGGCTCGTCCAGGGACCGCCCGATTTGCAACAAATTTTATTGCGTTGCAATCCTTGCTTCAGTCCAAGGCCAGTTTGAAATGCAGGTTTGTAAGTGAGTAGTGGACCGCATCATCATATGCGAAGAGCAATGCAGGGATTGAGACAACTGAACGGTTTTTTGATGATAATGGCTTTTGGCAACCCGCCGAGGAGACTGTGCAGCTAACTTTCCTTTTTGTTAGCATTTCCATTTCACTTCATTTTTGTTCACATTTGTTTATGTTCATTGTACATTTTTAAAAGTAAAGCTTAATGTTTCAACTTTCACAATGATCGCAGTTCATAGAGCCTCCTATTATTCTCCTACGAATTGTTTATGGAGAGAATCCTGCAATAATGCATTTATGAGGGCATGGATAGGGTGAAAGAGGCCATTAAATCTTTTTACACAGGGAATCAAGCTAAATATGGTCCCATATGGGAGGTCACTGATCGACAATGGCACAATCTACTTCACAGGCCTATACATGCAGATGCCCACTACCTTAATCCGACGTTCCAATTTCACCCAGATTTCAAGGTCGATGGCGATGGGCTCTACGATGTTGTAGAGAGAATGTCACCTAATTCATCAGTTGGAGCAAACGTAGTCCGTGACAAAGAAATGTATAAGGGTTCACAAGGAGACTTCTTCTCACAAGACTTATGCAAGAAAAAATGAACACTACTAATGCCAGGTAAAAATCTATTCAGGACATAATTTAAAATTTAACTCTTAAACTTTTCTATCTATGATTCTAATTTTATTACCAATTTACATTGATAAAGTCAAAGTTATAGAATATATTGTAGAACTGATTTTTATTTTTTCTTGTTTCACATGCATGGTGGGAGATGTTTGGTACTCAGGTGCCAAATCTACAGAGGATTGCAGTTCGTATCTTGAGCCAGCCATGTAGTGCTTCAGGATGCAAGCGCAATTGGAGCATGTTCGAGCATATACACTCGAAAAAGCACAAGTTGACAATCTTGTGTTTGTTCATAACAACCTTCGCCTCCACAGACAGATCTTGGGCACTGCCACATCTCCTATCATTTTAGAGGAGGTTGATCCATAGGCAAAGTGGAACACTAAAGTTGATGATCCTGTCTTCAATGATGAAGACTTGGAATGGGTTGATCAGGTGGATCGAGAGGCAGAGGCAGAGGCAGAGGCAGTGGTGATGGCAGAGGAGGCTAGAGCGCGAGGAGACCATTGGAGGACCCTAAGACTGAGAGTGGGGATGATGAGGATGAGGATGTGGACATCACTGAGGCTGAGCCTTAGACACAGGTAGAGATCATGGCTGCAGAATCTTCCAGGACCTATCTTAGGCGTACACGTAGGAAGGTTGCGGGGTCAACTGGTCACTGATATAGGCTAGTCTGAGCCTTAGTCTTCTAGGCTCTAGCTTTTATTTTGATATATGTTTTGAACTTTCGATTCCATGGATTTCATATTCCATGAATATTGTAGACATTTGACAGTGACACTAATTATATTTCTAATGTGTTATTTAGTTTAACTTATTTCCTTCAGAAATTTGCATTTATACTTATGTGGTCAATGTAAACTTGTGTATGTGTGCAAAGTAGCTTATATTTATCTCAATTATTGTGTCTTTAATGTTAATGTATTAAATGTGTTGCATGAAAAAGGTTTTAAATCCTTAAAAATCTTTGAATTTCTTGGGTTTTTCAATTTGCCAAGTCCTTGTCGAGTTTTTGTCGAGTCTGAGTCTAAGTCCGAGTCAAGAACCAACTTTCTGAGTTCGAGGCAAGTCTAAGTCTTGTAACACTGCCAACAACCCTTGCTCATCACCGCACTCCTTGATATCCCTCCATTCTCTAAACCCATCAACATGCTACATACACAGGTGGTGTCTAGTTCAATCATATCTGCCCAACCTGCGCAATTTGTTGACCACCATTCTAGCTTTCCCGGGGTTATTAGGCCTACTACAATGGATTGAAGTGTATCTCCTCCATCCTTAGAGAGAAAGTTTGAGCAGGGCCCCATGCTCAAGTTCCACTCATGAAAATCTGTTATGGGGATCCTCTGTCTGTTGTTATGCTTGTAGTGGAGAAGGCTTTGTCTTCTCCTGAATTTGTCACTGCCCCTTTCATAGAGATCAACAATGTGGCTCCTCTTGTCTTGCCTCAAGTTGAATTGCCAGTGTCTTACGAGGCATGCATGTTCAATTCACTTGAGGATATTCCGACATTGACACCAATCTTCACACGATCCCTCATACTTGCCTCAATGGAGCTTTTGAATGAGAATGTCGAGGCAGTTTCATCCCTAGCTCTGTTGTTGGTGAGGCGCTTAGGGTTGCCTTAGTGGTCGTTCCTCTTCAATCTACACCTCCCTCCCCATATGATCAAGATTGGGAGGACAATAATCTGTTAGTGAACGATCTTTAAGGTTGTTCTTACATCTTCATCGATAGATTAGAGCGTGCTTGTCTGTGTTCCCCCGTGCTTGTCTTTAAATGTTGTTCCCCTTTGAAGGACCCAAAGTTACTCTATTGGTACTTGACAACAAAGGGTTATATGTCGTACACTTCTATTTGTTAACATGTTTCTTCTATTTTTCATACATAGACTTTTGACATTCGAGGATGACGCAAAGTGTTGGGGGCATTTACGCCTTCTTTTATGTTGACCCAAATTATTTTTTTGTCTTCCTATGCTCTTCTTTAGATCCAAAGACTTCGGCACTGTGATGAGATACCCACATGCACTCATATACTAAAAAAATTTCACTTCTATCAGTTCTGATCCCGAATAATCAAATCGCCCTATCTTTCCCTGCTTGTTTTGATGTTGTGGATATCATGTAACACATGTTGTGGGGTGACATTCCACAAATAACATCTAGCTATGTTGACATGCCACAATGTCTTTTGGTCTTTCTCCTCTTTACCTTCCTTCCTTCCTTAGCTTCAGGTTCCTTGGTTTGACTTGATCCCTTTTGTTTTTCCTTGTGCCTTGTCTTGTCCTTCCTTTTTGTAGTTTTTGTAGTCCTTTCTAGTGGGGTGTCTAGTAGTCCTCCTCTCCAAACCTTATATTTTTTGTGTTTTGTCTTGGTGTCTCTTTGTTCATTCTTTTCTCTCATTATTTTTCCTCTCCTTTTATCTTTTTAGTTTTGGTTTTCTATTTTGTTTGGTCACTTCTTTTCATATGTATATACTCACATTGATATACATACACATATGCATACACACATGCATATGTATATATGTAAACACACATATATGCATATACATATGTATATGTGTGTGTGTGTATACACATACATTATATATATTTATATATATACTTTCTTGATTATTTTGTTCATAATTCATTTTACTTTAATTTTTGTGTTTTTCTATCCTTTATTAAATTGTTTAATTTTATTAATTTTTAGTTTTCTACTGTTCTATTTTTCTTAATTCATTTTCCATTTATTTTCATTCTTTTGTTTCTTTTGTTGATTTTTTTGGTCCTTGATTGTTTATTCTATCTTCCTACCTTGTGTTGCATGAAGTCTTCCCTCTCTACTTTCCTCCCCTTGTTTTTAGGCTGTTTCTTCGTCTGCATCAAACATTTTTATCTCCTTGACCTCTATTTTATCATCCTGATCATGGATCACAGAGTGCAATCTAAAACGTTGATGGAAAAATCGCTACACAATCTAATCCAAAAAATACTGCAATAATACACAGTTTCCTTCCTACTTTATTCCTCTTGACCACCTCTGTGAAGTCAAAGGAGCTGTGTATTCCATGGTAGTTAGTGATGCATGGGTAGCTTGGAAACAATCTACATCAAATACTACACTTGAGCTGAAAGGTTTGGTCCTTGATGACCATTTTTGAGCTGATGTTAGATTTGTTGTGGACTTCATTAGGCCCATATGTGAGGTGATTAAATTTGCAGACTCAAAGAAGCCATCTTTAGATGAAGTTTATGAAGAAATGGATTTCATGTGTGAAAGAGTCAAGAAAATAACAGATGCAAAAGATCTTTCTTTATATCCTTTGATAGAAGAAAAGTTAAATGGAAGAAGGAACAAATTTTAAACACCCCTTTTGTGTTGCCTATGCCTTAAATCCTAAATGGCATAATAGTTAATACACAAACGACCAATAAGACGCTCCACATGAGGATAGAGAGGTAATGCAGAGATTTTGGGCTGCTATAAGAAAGATTTGTGGCCAAGGTCTATGGCCTCAATCATAAGGAGTCAATGAAATAAGTTTTTATGTGGCATCGTGTGGTCCTTAACCATCTTCATGAGGTGGCCTCGTAGTCTTTAACCAATGGTTCTAAACCATCTTTACAAGGTGTTGTACCTAGTGAGTACTCTTTCATCGTAACCCCTCCTTGCACTCCCTTCCTTCTTTCCACATGATTGATTATTGCAGAAATTCATATTAATAAATATGGAGATATCTATATTAGGCCCAAGCATTCATGTCTATAATCGCATATCGGCAGATTGGATATTATCTACAGTTCCATATAGGCAGATCAAGTGCATTAAAATCTATTATTGCACCTATGCAGATTGAATGTGTTAAACACTTAAAGTTCCATATCAATTTATGGATGCAATGTCCCGACTATGTGTATATGAAGTCTAATTTATATCAGGAAACTCTCTTAGATTGATTTCCTTAATTGCTGCAGAATTGTAATATTTCATTTCCCTTCCTTCCAAGGGTGGTGTTTCTTTATTGATGATTGCTGCTATTTACATATTTATTGTTTCCCGTTACTACTGTCTGCAATTCACTGCCCTAAGGATCTATTTCTGCTTATGTCTGCAACCAAACACTTTTTAGGTCTGCTCACAAGCCTTCTTAATCCCACAGAGTCGTGATTTTTTCATAGCTTCAGATCTGCTTTATAAGTCTGTTCATAATAGAAAGATATTGACTTGCTGTAGATATGATGACTTTTTCTGTTTGTTCCATAATCTGCTCCTGCCAAATTTCTGATGCAATGCACCATAGCTGTAAATAGAAATGTTATTGCTTGCTGATTTACAGCAGGCCTGACCTTTCTCGATTGCCATTTCCTCCATATATACCTCTTAATCATTGAAGAAGTGAGGCGTATCTTGTGGACAACCGCCTTCCATGAATGGATACAATCTTTCATGAGTCGTGACATCTCATAATCGCTGCCTCCTATGAAACATTAATCTATATTTGTTTTCATTAGAATTGCTGCTAGATATTAATAGCGGTTGCCCCTTGATTATTTGTATGCTGGTCAGCCAACATATAAAGGAGTATTTCATCGTGGTTGTTAATAAAGAAGGGTCGGCCAACAATAAGGAGTTTGTTATGTTTGTCTTGGCAAAGGTGATTGGCCAGCTTTTCTTTTTACCTATTTTTATCAAACTCAAGGTCGGCTAAATATAAGAAAATCATGATGTCTTATAAATAAGGCAATTTTCTAATCAGATTGGGATACATGACAATTTTCTAAAGCTATATATATATATATATATATATATATATATATATATATATATATATCTGTTTTGAGGAGGTCTCAGAGTGGGGACATGACATACCCTTGCAACCCTTTGTTCTTTTCAAAAATGGGTCTTATTACAGGCCTTTTGTGTAGCCTTTAGCATTTGTCAATTGTGCCATATATAGCAAATGTTTCTTCAATGAAGCCTGACTCATCTGCATAGAAGTTCTTCATGCAGAAGGTTTGGGTTTTGCTTGTTGCAAATCTGCCTCTCCTGTTTTTGTCATTACCTTTGCAACGTCCCCTTCCTAAGCACTTCAGTATGGTGGACCGCTACCCTATTCAGTGGGTTTTCGTAGGCTAATGAGGTTGGGTTAGAGAACTCAGGATGACAATTTGAACCAATGGTTTAGCAGTGACAGGGGATTCTTTGAGCTCTGCTAGTTGAGATGTGCATAACACCCTTTGCGGGAGAGGATCTGGATGGTTTTCCCGTACTGGTTTTAGTAAGTCACAGGCACTGACTAGGCCAGTTATCAATATTACTATTTTTAGACTGGTCAGTGGATGCAATTAATGATGATCTTTGATATAGTCCAATGCTTTTAAATTAAATAACAATAAGTTATAAAGTTAAATTAAATATTTAACTTTATTGTTATGTTAATATGTTTGATTAGGGACAACATGGGCACCAAATTAATAATTATTAAGTAAAAGTGTGAATATTGAATAAACAAAGGAGTCTTCTTGGAATGGGCGCAGCTTTGGGAGACAAGGATTTTTAAATTTAATTAAAAAGCAATTCTACTTGGACATAGCTTTTGGGGAGTCTGTTAAAGCAAGTTTTTGGAGCTCAATTGTTATGCTTGGTTTTTGATATTTTGAGGACTTCTCTTGCTGGTTGAACTTGCTCATCCTGTGGCTTTGTGAGGCAAAAAGCCTTGCAAGGAACATCTTCCACGTTGGTTAGAGATCCAATCTGGAGGACTCCTCAGTAGTTTCCCAATATATCACAATTGGGCTTCATTGTTGAAATAAATCTGCAGTTTACACAGACTATCTTTTGAGAAGACTTGAGAGAGAGCAACTAGAAAGGGTTTTAACTTTTAAGAGATTGTTGCTGTTTGATCTATCTAATTGCTGGTCATACCATCTCGCTGTTGGACGTGGGGCTTCCAGAGCAGAGCGATTGAGGGTTTTGGGTGATTGTTTTGCATATTTGAAGCTTTCAGACCTTGGCAAATTAGTTCTACATCAGGCCGTCCCTTCTTCTGGAGTTGTGAGGTGGCACCTAGGGTTTCTGGGTGCACGTTTGCTGGTTGTTGCTGCTGTTGTCAATATTTTATGTGATCAGCAAACGGGTATGCTAAATAATTATTTGTAATGAGATTAGAACTTCTGGGTATCTCTAGTTTTGTTATTGTTCTATACTTTCAGATTATAGCTGAATGTGAGCATTTAAAATATTGTATTTGCAAGCTATTTCCTTTGTTAATTTGCTGCAATAAATCTATATACATTGCAATACATTTCTGCACTTTTTCTCCTTCTATCAAACACAACAAACATAAAACAAAACAAGAAGAAACAAGGGACACATCCTTGGACATGGTGAGTTCCAGATTGTTACAAGCTCAACCAGTTGGCCTTCTTGCAGTGGTTTTCACATATGATTGACAAATTAATTTGTCAAGAGTTTTTGTGAACTTGTCAGGATGGATATTTCCACCACAAGCATGCCACTTAGTGTAACTGGATTGCTAGTGTTCTATTGGAACACTCGTAACAATAGCATGCAGAAAAATGTTCCCCTCCCTCCAAATATTCCCTTTAGACATGTTACCATTTTGACCAGCTTTTCATGTTATACCATTAGTGACTTCAATACTTTCTTTACAATTACCATATAGTACATTGCATATAGTTATACTATATACAATATCATCGGCATTAACCTGCTTGTGCTTTCTTTTATTCCCGACTTCATCTGTGACCAGAGTTCTTCATAAAAGATTATAATTGAAAATGCCACAAACTGCTCAATATGTAGTTGCCAAGTCAAAGTTGTCAATTCAATCAATCAGTCACCACCACATTCATTGACAAGTAAGAGTATTTATCAACTATCACTATTAAAGTGTTCCAAATCTGGTGTTTACTCGTTCGTTCGGTTTAACAAAATAGCTCTGGGGAGATTGAGTAGGTATGCTTGGGAAAATATCTCAGTTCACCAGGTGGTGACCTATCGGATTGAAACCTGGATCAGGATTGGTGCATCCAGAAGGTGAGGCAGACCTATACCAGAAAGAGACAGTAGCAGTACGTGACCAGAGCTAAACATATGGAATAGCATGCAATGCAATGTCCTCATAGGACAAGATTCCATTCCTATTGATTTAGACCTATGTGCACTCATCCCTCCAACGTGATCAGACTAATTCCATATCAATTGAAGCTGTCAACATATATACATTCCATACAATGCCATATGCAATCTGTCACTTAACTAATGTCACAAAAATCTTGGCAATAAATCATGCTTTAGAACAAATATTTGTGTAATGTTGTTCCCAAGATTTTTATAATGATAGAGCTAAAAAAATTCTTGGATTTTGTTTAGATTTTTAAGAGATCTAAAAGGGTTTATGTTGCAAACATCCTTGAAATGACCCCTTTTATTTGTTGAGCTAAAGTAGATACGTGAACTTGGTGAATTTCACAAAAATTGACTACTTACAAGAATAGTGTGCAGTGATGTCATATTTCTGAACCTTTTTTCCCTCCAATTCAAATTGACTTTCTAATATTTGGTAACTATGGCTAAAAACACTGGAACTTATAATCACAATTGATATTTCATTACTTAGTTTTTTCACTGTGTTTGTACTATGAAAATCATGTTATGACTCGAAACGCTATAAAATGACTCTTAAACCAGGTGGTTGGTGCAGCATTCAGACATTCATTCATTTTCTCAGCATGGTTATATGAAATTTCAGTAACCGTAGGTACCATATTCAGATATATCTTCAAAAGAAGGAAGTCATTTATTGCGCAAAGAGACTTTACCTGTCAAGCTTCAGTTTATGTAATTGACAGAAAAATAAAATTTTGAAGGTTTCTAACTATGGGACCACTCACAGCAATGGATTGAATTTTGAGATAATGTCTGCAACATCAAAATAAACATAGACAATATTCGCAAAAACATTTGGATAACCAAAAGTGACTATTTCATTGCATAAGTGGGTAAATTCAAACCAGTTTATCCATTACAGTTCTATCTTGAGTGACTATAACAAAAATAATCAATTCCTAACTTCAGCAACCAAGATGTAACAGATTGAAACTGTAAAATATATGCCAACTTGCCTTTTTTTTCAAGTGGAAACGTTCACAGTTAGGGACTATCAGTTGCAGAGATGGAAATGACGAATTCCATCCCCCTGAACTGGATTTCACAATTTCTCTAGTTGAGCTCAGAGAAATTTTTCTGTTGGGTAGTGGAGGCAATGTAAAAGGGGCATTTAATACCATGCATGACATGCTTTCTGCCTACAAAAAAAAAAAATTGTTTAGAGAAATAAGAAAAGCTCAATAGCAAACCTAGCAACAAAAAATATATTCTTTATAAAGAGAAACAATGAAGTTTACCATCTGCTGATACTAACAAGATTTATTGGACATCTCATACTATTTATGTTTGAGGCAACTGATACAGGAGCATCTAAGCAAACTAGCAATCCACATTAACAAAAAAAAACCTTGTTAGTTTTGAACTTTTGATAATTCAACTGTCAAGAATCCATAGATATGTGCCCTGAATTCAACTGTCTGTGGGCCCTTAATTTGTTCCTTAAATTCACCCATTTGCAGTTCCTGAATTTTTACGCTGAATTCACCCATTTGCGGTTTTTGGCAGAAAGAAAAACTCATATTCCAGCTGAAAAGAAGGATCGGAAGTTCAGGAAGATTCTATTCAGGATCAAAACAGAAATTTATTTGTGGTAAGGATTTAATCGTTGAAATCAAGGCTAACTGTTTGATGAAATGCCAGAAGAACAGCTTAGTGTCTTCTTGCTTGCTTAGTGAGTGGGTTGTGATCTGGCTGGAGCCCCCGGGACCCCGCAAGGGACTTTGCCCCTTGACCCCATTGGGGGCTGCTGCCCCCAAATGCCCGCTTTCGAATTTAATAACAAAAGAAGAAATTGATGGGGAAATCGCATGGAATCAAGTTGATGTTTTTATACCCACTTTCCTGAGTTCTAGTGATGAGGAGTTTCCCTTGAGAGATGATTAGAGGCCTCCCTTCACTACATTTTGACATTTGTACTTGTTTTGATATCATGCTACTCATTGTAATCATCTTTATGATATTTTTGATATAACAGAAATCTTCCATTTGCCGATTTGACAATTTTATTTAGTATTCTAATTTATAACAGTAATTAGATATTCGATATTCATTGTTCATTGTTCAATGTTCAAGTATTTAGTATTTGGCAAATTGGCATTTGCAATATTGCTATTTTACTTCTTATATTGCTATACATCTTTTCATAACTAGCATTTCAAGTACTATATTTATAGTATATAGCAAAGTTCTCAGACTCGAACTCGGCTTGGACTCGGCAAGGCTGACCCAATTCAGGACTTGGGACTCGGCAAAAAAACTTGGCAAAACTCAGCAAAGTGAAAAACCCCAAGAAATTTAGAGATTTTTAAGGATTTAAAACTCGTTTTATGGACCCTTTATTGAATAATCGGCAAAACAACTTGGCAAAACTCAGCAAAGTGAAAAACCCCAAGAAATTTAGAGATTTTTAAGGATTTAAAACTCGTTTTATGCACCCTTTATTGAATAAAGCTTATAGACACAATAACACATAGTTGCATGGATACTCGTACACATACCCCTGGGACGCATACCAGGTGCCGGTACACGTACCCAAGTACTTGGTACTCAATGGAGAGCATCATAGCTAAGGACCTTGATTAATATTTCTGATTTTTGTTTCAGTTTTTTGTTTGTGTATCAGCTTGCTGTTTATCAAGCTTATTTCAATATGTAATCACTAATCAATTTGAAACTGTGATACAATGATTGTATGACATTTCAATTTGTTTACTTAATCTTCAAAGTTAATGTTTGATAGTAAACTTTATCACTGTTCTTTTTTTGAAAACTCAATGTCATATTTTCAGATTTTCTATAAAATATTAAATTATATATATATAAAAGTTAACATACCCAAAGTACCCGTCTCCTATTTTGAAAACATAGTCGTACCCGTACCCGCACCCATCTTCGAAGTACCCAAGTACCCCCGTCTCCATGCAACCTTGCAATAACATCATCAAATAGAAGTTACTTTGAAATTTTGATCAAATTACTAAGCACTTGTGTTTGTTCACCCTCTGGGAGTAGCTACGGAGAATGTTGTATGACGACATCACGTTGAGTGATTCCGTGATGGGTATGTGTGCTCATTTATATTTCCATTCATGGGAGTAGCCATGATGGAAGTCATGTGTGACGTCATGACAACACCACGTGAGAGAGTTCATGGTGATTTCTCTTTTACTTCTGTGTTTACCCTCTAAATGAGCCATGGTGAATATCATTGTGAAGTGACGATCTCACAATGATGAACACTTGTACATCTTACCATCATTGTGAGGTGACGATCTTACAATAATGGTTGATATCACGTGAGGTGATATCTACGAAAAAAAAAGTCCATAATGGTGGATATCACGTAAAGTGATATTTATGGAAAGCCATAATGGTGGATATCACATGAGGTGGTATCTATGAAAATCCATAATGGTGGATATTACGTGAAGTGGTATTTATGGAAAGCTTAATGTTGGATATCACATGAGGTGATATCTATGGATAAGCCATGATGTTTGATGTCATGGTGAGGTGATATTTATTCTTTCATCATCCATGGGAGTAGCCATGATGATGTGTTCATTTGCATTTCCATTCATGGAAGAAGCCATGATGGAGCCACCTTCTAGGAGTAGACATGGTGGACATTACTCTATAACTCATATATATCTGAGTAGATCCTCCCTAGCTAAGAGGGAGTGTAGAAGATAGCGTCAGAAGGATGAACCAGAAGTTATCAATAAGGATTCCGCCATAGCGAAGAGGGAGTGTTAATGTTATTGTAGCTATAGTTGGATTCCTTCGGGTCAACTTAGATAACATAAAAGGTCGTGATAATATAATTATGATATAATAATTATATTAGTAAAATCATTGATTGATATATAATAATTATTATTATGAGATAATATAATTATATTATGTGATAATATAATTATATTATTATATTGTATAATTATTATATTATATGATAATATAATAAGTATTTTATTATATTAATGTGATTATTTAATATATAATTATATTAATTTATATTATTGAGAGTGGTGTCCCTTGGTGAAAGGACACCTCTTGGATATATAGTTTATGAGATTGATAACACATAAATAATGGATTTTTGAGATACACATAATCTGCCTAAAAAAATAACATACCTGTCTTCGAAGTACCCAAGCACCCCCGTCTCCATGCAACCTTGCAATAACATCATCACATAGAAGTTACTTTGAAAGTTTGATAACATACATGAATATACATCGATCACATAAGTATAAACACAAATTGTAGCTGAAGGAAATAGCAAACTTAGATATGTACAAGGGATGAGGGGAATTCTTGGAAAATCCAAGTATCCAAAAATCTTGGAGAAGTCAAGAAAAGCTATGTAAAAGAACACTGATGGAAGCATGTTGATTACTAAAATTTGGCTGTCTGACAAATTTTAGGTTCTTCCAAAATCCAAAATTTCCATTATAACTCCTGGAGATCTGAAACCACTCTCAAACATCCTGACAGTATTTATATAAAATATAACTTAAAGTATAAGAAAGGAAAATATGTGACTTATACTTAAATGTTATATTTTATAAAAGAAAAAAACATAAGTTAAAACACCCAAACAAATTTTGGCAAATAACGTAAACTTTGTCGGTCGAGTCTTGTCATAGGGACTCGGCGAGTCACCGTGAAACTCGCCACTCGGCAAGTCATGGCGGGTCCTCACCCAAACTTGGCCAAGTCCGAGCCCCTAGGACTCGCTCAAGGTCACCCAGCTCAGGACTCGCCGAGTTTGCACAACTCTGCGCGAGTCTAGGAACTTTGTACTATATAGTATATACAGCAGCGCCCCCCCTCCCCGCCGTTCCCAAATTGAGGCCCTTTTTCCCCCGCCCCAAAAACCTGTCCTGTTGTCCCCTAGGGCCCGTGTTACACTAATATTCCACAATTTGAGCTAGATATTTTTCAAAGACTAGAGGACCAACATAGTAAAATTTGGGGGAATAGATGATGAACATTAAGCACTAGAGATTGATTCAAGAACCTTCACCCGAGTTAATGGACGCAACTCCTCAATTAAATTCGTTATTGAGCAAATGGCCTATCCTATCTCTAGATGTGAGAAAGAGATTAGTTTGGACTAGTAGGATTTATGGCAGTCTAGATGCTGAGTGTTTTTTTTTCTATAAGAGAGGACAACGATAAGAGTAATTTATCACAGCATAAAATTTAAACTGGCTTTGATCTTCTAAGAGCTAATGCCTTTTTATGGTCAGCTGCAAGGAAAAGGGTGTCAACATATGCTAGATTGATAAAAAAATGGGATGGAATGAGCCTTGGACATTTTTTTCATGTACTCCATTGGAGAGACAAATAGTCATCTTTTTTACTCATTGATCTTTATTCTCAACGTTAGATATAGGCTATTGAGAAACCTTGCATCAGTGTTTTCTATGGATGTTAAGTAACTTCTTTAGTGTTGGTCCCTAAAGATCAAAACTAAAGGCTTAAGAAGAATTTGTGACCAATTACCTTTAATCCCCATTTGGAGCATCTACGTTGAAAGTACTAGCAGAATTTTTAAGATCATACACTTTTGATGCTTATAATTTGGGGTAAAGTTGAGGCCACTTTATAACAATCAAAGGAACATGATGTGATCCAGATTAGACAATTTGTAGGAGGTAAGGACTATAACAAAATTGGGTGAATTTAAAATTGTTGTAAACAATGAAAGTTGCAATGAGCCATGAAGTTATTGTCTTCCCCTTTGGAAACCTTTGAATATAAAAGATTACGCTAAATTTTGATTAAGCAACCAAAGATAATAATGAGCAAGTTGGCAGAGGATGAGTTTTCCACTAAAGTTCACGATAACCAATTTTAATTGACAAGGCCACTTTCCTAGTAGCTCATGTAACAAATTCCCATATCCAAACTCCTGCATTTCTCCAAGGTTCCTAAATGTAAAGCCATAAGAAAGTTCTCAAGTCTGTGTAAGTGGTCGAACTTATAAATTTACTCTTCTCGACATGCCTCTCTTCTCAATTCCATATCTTTCTCTATGTCCATTGGTATGTCAAACTTCTCCATACTACCATACCTCCCAATCAGTCCTTGCTTTCAAACCTCGCCTTTTTAAATTTCAAATTCCTGCATACAATCTTCCCTTACTGCCAAACCCCATCCCTCCTCACACTTCCAATATGGATGTTGAACTACTTACCTCCAACATATCTCACCTTTGAACTCCAATCTCCAATGGAGGGCACAAAAGCCAACCCCAAATTTCAAACTTAAGCATTCCTACCACCATAAAAGTCAAGAGTGTCATTAATGCACAAACTAACAATGCGGCTCACCTAGGATTCCACCTAACACTAACATTCATCCCAATCAACTTTAAGTCGAACTGTGTGGACTTCTAATACGACACACCACAAGGAAGCCAATGACCCCCACTAATGTAGTAGATAGGGTTCGAACCCAACGTTGTTTCTCGCCATACTTCCCAAGGATAGTTGCAAGTCGTAGGGTACCCTCCAACCAAGTCCATTTCCACACAAGAGGACACCATTTTTGGCTTGATGTGAAGGGAGGTAATGGTCAACAAGTACCAAAACCCATTCTTGCATACCACACCCAAGATAGAGATCACCATGCAATTTTAAGTGCTCCTTTTGGGTGTCTTAAGTTTGTAGAGATGAGATTGAAGGGGTATTCTATGCAAAAGTCATCATGAGAACTCATTCAAGCATCCATAGCTAAGGATGAAAACCCACAAATCTATGGAAATCATGGGGCAAATATATTGTAGACCTCGTGTCAGAGGACCAAAACCCATTCAGTAGGAGCAGTCTCACACAGAGTTTGTGTTCAATCTTTAATGGTGGTCAAAATCAATGATATAGAGTCTACTCAACATGTTCAATTATCGTGGATGCAAGCTTTTGTGTTTCAGTTTGCCATAGTTGTTCTATCTAGATTTTATAGTATTATACAATATTGTTTAATATAATAATTGATTTGTAATTTGGGTTCTTTGAAACTATTGTATTCTTAATTAGGTGTCGCAACATGGCAACTATGGATTTGCCATCCTTGTAATTGTCGTGTTCCAATCTATCATTATCGCGTCAATAGAATTCTATAAAACATCTTTGTTCTGCCTAAAAAAACAACAATTTGTGATTAACCTGTCATTGTGGACTTACTATTATTTTGCGAATGTAAATAGGAATTTCTATTTTTGTTCAGTTCAAGTAGAATAGGTTAAGGTTTATTGTTTTAGAGTTAAGTAATGAAATTTCAAGATTAATAATGAGTTGTGAGGTCTAGTAGGAAAACATTAATATAATTTAGTGTATGTGAGGTTTCGGTTTAACTATTTTCAAGTCTAGTGAAATTATTTACCCTAATTTTAGCACAAAACTACATTCATCCTCTCTACATAATAGATCACAATCTAATAATATAGTTAAAACTCCTCCCTTGGTGTCAAGGTTATCTAAGGCTATTGATAGAGGATGAAAGAAGTTATAGGTCAAATTAGATTCCTAGTTATTTATTGCAATTACTGAAAAGTGGAAGATGTTATTCCCTATGTTACCCCAGGTTTCTGGGACGGGGGGACGTGGGGACAGGGAAACGGGTTTCCGAGACGGATTTTTCTTTCTCGGAGTAGGGGACGCCAAGGGACACCAATGGGAACAGCCCTATAACAAATAGGGAAAATTTAAAATATACAGGGAAATTTTAAATAATCATATAAAAACATGGATAATGCATGCTTATATAAATTATAGAACCTTAACATATAATGTTTATGTTAAATAATTTAACTTTAGAGTTCACATGAGAGTGGAAATCAAACAAATTATCAAAACTGAAACATTAATTTTATGGGACAGCCAAGGGAAAGGTTTCCGGAAGTTTCCGAGTTTCCGGGACGTCCCGGAAACGGGGACAGGTCAATTTTTGCCGGAAACGCGTCCCCGGGTAACATAGGTTATTCCTCAATGTTAAACAATGTGTCATCCAAAGCATAATCTCCTCTTTAAAAAATTGGTGTGATATCAACTTTTCTCATACCAAGAGAAAAGATAATAGGGGGCCAGCTTGGGTAGCAAATGAAGTATATTAGATATCACAAAAAGGCTTGTTTAATCTCAATTGGAAAAACAATTTCCTGAATCAACCACAATTTTCATTAGGTAGTGATTTATGATCTTACATAAACCTAATAAAGGGATTGTATATTATGATTGAAATATTTATTGTTATAAATTGCATTGCAAATGATGTTACAATAGATCACTTTGAAATGAGTTGCAAGAATATAGGGGCTAAATATCATTGCACTAAGTGATAGGTGGTTGCTAGGTATATGCAGCTTTATTGATGTCAAATTAGAGTTGTTGGGAATAATGTTCACATTTTAATGCCCTACTTTTCACTGTCTTATTGTCTTCTTTAATCTGCATTGGATGATCAATGAAAGTGTGAGGTGCTAGGTTGGATGGAGAGCAGAATGAAAAATTGGATGAAGATGAAGGGGAAGAGGATAATGGTGAACGAAGGGGTGCGACAAGAGCAGTCTCCTAAAATCTTGAATGTTGCAACAGTGACTGAATTTTGTGGATCATGTTTCTAAAGAGATCACCATACCGTGCATGAGAATTTAGATGCTCAAGATGTGGGCATTGGTGAAGGAGATGGATGGGAAATCATTATTTAATATGAGAGCAGCAATGGTCGATCTCCTACTAGATCATGGGCAATTAATCAAGTGGCAGAATGTGTTTAATGGGACTAAACGCCTCAGCTATGGGACTAAGCTTTCAACTACAGCCTGCTACTTTTTATTGCACAAGAATATTGCCTGAGTCAAAAACAAAGAGTATGATGCACAAAAGAGAATGCACCATTGCATCTATTGCTGGATAACCAAGGTAAAATTTCTCAAAGCTTGAACGAAATAGTTAGCTGTCTACATTTAAGGCTTTCCACTTATGTGCTCATCCAAGAAGTTAACTGATAGAAGGAAAAAGATTCAACAGTGTCTCCAATTAGGGTGGATATCTCTGTTTAAGGAGATGAATGTTTTATAAGTTGAAGGTTGTGGGAGGTCTATGAAATTTGCCTTCCCCATCTTTTAGATGCATATGAAGAATATGGAACAGATGGATGTAATTTGACCTTTTCTAGAAAAGCTGATGAGCCCTTCTCTAGTAGTTAAATAAATGATTATTGCAGTTTTTTCTTCCTTTTCTGATGGTGCAAAGATGATAAGACTTTTTTTGGGGGATCTAGCTAACAAACTATCACAAAAATCTGGCACTTTGACACCACTTATTTTGCAGCTCTTATGTGCCTAACCCAAGTTACTTTAAGCAAAGCATATTAATATATATAAATAAATTATTATTATATTTATATTTT
>MU227786.1:225467-240467 GCA_018584345.1 Thuja plicata
GATCTATCACCTTTCACATCATTAGAATGTACCAATACATCCAACTGAGAAGACCTTAATAAGTTTATAGACTGTGATCGAATTTTGTAACTATGTGCTCTTCAATGGCTTGCCTTTTATAACGGTTATTATTTTGGTTGTGTTTGGGAAGGATATGATGATGTGTAAAGCCCTTTACTCTTTGTGCATGTGTTCTTCTTCTATAAGGCATGGCAAATGATTTTGTTATATCATTTTCCCTTAGTTGGCTATCTAGCCAATTTGTTTTGTGTCCTTAGCTATTGTGTTTATTTCCTTGAGGTTTTTGAGGAATTTTTGTATGTTTTTGGTGGATTGGTCATGGCTTGCAAAAATATAGATTTTCATAGTGACCTTTTGTGTCAACAATGTGTTCCAAATCACCACTTAGGTCAATTGTCCTAATCTCACTTGGCTAAATCTTGTTAAAAGAATTTCAGGGGTAGAAAGGATTAAGGATAACAAATCTCTCTACTCCCATGCAACAATCCTAGTAAAATTCATGGAGAAGCTTTCAAAGGTGGTGCTATTGGAAGAGGTTTTAGGTTGTTTGGAGTGTCCTTTGTTGCATCTAAATGTGGATTCAAAGGAGAAGGATATCTCTTTAGGTGAGGCAGTAGATCTTAAGAATGATGACCAAGTTGGTTAAGGGGTGAAGGTCGTGCAATCAAAGCTACAAAACATTATTCTCAATTTGTGCAACCTCCTACAAAGATATGCATTGTATTATGAAATATATACTCATTTCTCACAACAAAAGGGTCATTGGAAGTATCAAGCAGCTTCGCTTTACCTTGTTTTGGAAGTGGATATTTGATGTGTGCGGTGAAGATGGTAGAGATTATAAAAGGAGTGTTGTTGAAAGGCCCCAAGGCGTTTCCTGGGGATGATGGGTTACGGTCAAGGCAATGATAGTGTCTAGAGGTAAAGTGTTTCAAGGTCATATGAAAGATGGTGAGATGTGCTTGATGGCTCTCATATAGCTTATTGTGGAATCTCTCACCTTCCTTAGCTATGTTTTGTTGCTGGCTTATGGTGTTTGGATTGTTTTTCTTGGGCGCTTTGTCATATTTCCTTGCTTTTTGCCTACTCCCCTTAAGGTCCTCCTCATGAAAGCATTTAGTTGTGTTTTGTATGTTTCTATGGTTTTAGTTTATGGGCTGGGACCTAATAATTGATCCCTAGGAGTCAATCTAAAAATACTAAATATACTATTTATTATAAATATAATTTATTGATATAAATTTATATTATATAAATATAAATTAGCAATCAATTCTATCATGATGAAAAATTCTCTCTTCTCTTTGTAACTGTTACCAGCATAGAGTGCATGAACATAATCCCTAAACAAGAGCCTTGACCTAATATGGTAGATAGAGTTGTTGACATAAGGGGCTCAAGGTGAAGTTTGCAAACGAGAACAGGACAACCCAAACATTGGTTGTGTATCCAGATTAAGAATTTTGCATTAGCCCAACATTCACCATTGATGAGATATTTGGATCAAAATATCAACCATTTGAAGAAGTGGAACATCACCATCCTTTTTCTTTATTTTCTTCTCTTATTCAACTTTGCCAATCGCATTGGAAATGTTACCTTTGCAAAATTAGCCTCAAAAGAAGGATAGTTGACATAAAACTGATTTTGATGGCAAGTGCATAAGTGCCCTCTCCAACTCAACATCTAGTAATCTCAACTCGTAGAAAGTGGAACGGATAGTTCAAATAGTCATTGGTGTCCAAATCATAAACAAGTTCCACGTCTACAAATTTATTCAAATTCACCAGGCCCACATCTATACCAATTATATTAGAAGGAAATGACACTTTATTTTGCAAACATTTATGAAAAGAAAAATTGCACAGTTTAATTCCAAGCTTTTTTGCCTAGGTTCTAAAAAAAGTTATTGGTTTTGGTATAGGAATGTGTACAAGTTCGTGGCTCAGGTATACTAGTATGGCAATTGTTTCCCCCTCAAGTATGAGTATGTGTACAAAATCATGCAATATTCTGTGCAACTTTATGGTCTGTTATATTTTTTTTTGAAATTTGAAAAACAAACAACCTAAATGAACAGCAAACAAAAACTAAAAGCAATTGAATGAAACCACCTTAGAAAAACCTCATTTTCTGACAGCCTGACACAGCCCTTCATATGATCAATCTCATGAATTACAATTGCTGACATAAACCCTAGGTTACCCCAAATACTCAAATCTGACTTAAAATAACCATGTCACCATCAATCCACATCATATAGCCAATTTGGAAAACTTTAGAGATCTGATTTTATTTGCGTATGAGTTGGAAACAATAACAATGCATGAAAAAAATACTTTATTCTGATTTTAGTCATAAAAGATCACTCACAAAATGCAGATTTGGATATGTTATGAAACCCTCCAATACTTGGTATGAACTCCTATAGGCTGTGGCAATGAATTTAGGATTGTGGCAAATGGTAAAATGGTGTAAAATGCTATTGTGCAACAACATATAAATCTGGTACAACTCCCCCAAGTCTAATCAAACCTTCCTTGATTCTGGTACACAATTTAGAAAAATGAAAAATGGCTGCTATGGTGTCTCAAGGTTTTATGGCTAATGCAAGGGGACCCACAAATGTTGGTAATTCTACTAATCTAGAATAAATGCTAGGCGAACAGAAACCAATGTGCATGAAAACCCTTGAAGAAAAGATAACGATTTTTTATGCAGATGTGCTACCTCCAAAATATTGTGCCTAACCCTTCAATGATGTTAGCCAGAAGTTGGTATGACTATAACTCAGATCCAACCATTTAAGATGCTCAAAATGTAAAGACCCCTTCCAAAATTCCTACACTTTTTCCCAACAAGTATTTTGTCGAACAGTTACCTTGCACATAAAATAAAGTGGTTTTCAGATTTTGCTAGTGCATGTTCATCTTGTTTGAGGAAATGTATTGACCATTGGAGTTTACATAAATTTTAAGATTCAATTTGTAAACAGCATGGAACGGGTTGCATTGCAAATCAGACAAAAATGTACGATTGGCAGTCCAAAATACAATATTCAGATATACAGATTCTGACCTTTATAACAGCAGGTCGATTACTTAGAGAGCTAGGAAAAATAATCTTAATACCTGTATAATTCTCTAAAACACCAGCAATCCCTAGGAGTCCACGCCTGGCTATTGTTGACTCCAATCCTAGCGTCACAGGTCCCAGACAGCTTCTAACACCTCAGGAAGACCGCATGACTGTCCACTTCTTCCAGCGACCAGCTTCCCTCGACAAATCAACACCGTTCTATCGTCAAATAAGTAACTCCACAAGAGTAATTTCTAAAGCCAGCAATGACAAATTTTTCACGCCAAAAAATGGGGTAAACTCAAATGACCAGCATGCCTCATTTCTCACGCCAATACTCAAATTGATTCTAAAGTGCCGCAACCAGCATATGAGTTATCTATCTGATATTGCCACACTTGGCAGTAGAAAGAAGTCGCCAACCAAAAAAAAAAATCATGCCCAAGCAAGGTTTAATACCCACGAATTGCACAAGGTGCTTTTCTTACGCCCAACAACAAAATTCGCCCAGTCTGCAGTGAAACTTCACGCCGGCGACAAGAACTCTGATGCCCAGCCAAGAAAGATGTTCGCCTAACAAGAACAACGTTGCTAATCGCTCAAAATCCACCCTGCAATCCACAACCAATAAAAACAAATCTTCTACTAGAGACCGTTTGGCTGCTGGAATTGACGTGGAATTGGTGAATTGGTATAGGCCAATTCTTATTTTGGTCTAAAATGATTTAAGAACTTCTATTTGGGTATATTATTTTAGTTCTCCAAAGCATCATACTTATGCATTCACCTAACAGAAAAGAAAATAAATAAATAAATAATATTAATTTGACCAATCACCACGTTGTATTAAATATTTTGAACAAAAAGTCTATAGTCTATATTTATTTCTTATTTGCAATAATTATATAAATAGCATTTCTCTATAATTTGATTGGTCTATATAGCAAACAGTGAGTGCAAAAAATAAAGTTTTCTTTTTTCAAATTTCATTTTTTTTTCTACCCAATACATGAAAGACAACATCCCACCTACCCTTGCTAGCCCACACAACCATCGATGGGACCTTCAATTAAAAACTAATTATCAATGTCTTTCATAGGATAAATGTGTTTTCAACAATAAAGATGGCATTGAGTGTGAGCCTCTATCAAAGAAAGACTTAGGTGAGCTGGGAAAGAGTTTGGTGAGCTGGATAGGAAGGCAGCTCAAAAATTTAAAACAAACATTATACAAGATAAAGACATCTAATGCAAATTCCACCAAAAAGTTTTTTTTTTTAAAGTCTACAAATCAGGTGCCACAAGATTCTATGCTATGTTTTCACCAATAAAAGTGGCATTGAATGTCAGCCTCCATCAAAAAAGAGTTTGGTGGGGGTGGATAGGAAAGTCGTCCAAAAATTTAAAATAAACGTTATAAAAGCAAAAGGCACCTATATTCGTAAACTAGTCTAATACAAGTTCCACCAGAAAATCAATGAATTTCCAACTCTCACATATGTCAATCTCCCATTCTGCAAAAAAAAAATGTTTTTAGTGTGACTTCCCAATAGTAGCATTTGGTACCAAGGAACGCCCACTAAGCCCACAAGGCTTCCAGCATGACCCAAGAATGGAAAATTAGACCATCTCAATCTACAAGGATTCTTGAATTGAAGAAGACGAAGCCAATTTTCATAGTCATATAAATCTTTGTGGTACTAGGGAGTCTGATAGCAATGGCGTATTTGGGGAAGCCTCTGTACTGGGAGAATCAAACATTTAGCAGTTCTAGTACATATATTAATTTTTAGTCAGTCTTTTTGAATTAAGAATTTGTTTCTCTTAGTATTTTTTGTTTTGTGGAACTTTACCAGGTGTTTTGCTTGGTTTTGCTCATCATGGAAGCTCATTAGGAGCATTGGCATTTATTTTGGGCCAATTGACTTTTAGGCTTGAGCTATGTACGTAGCTTCTTGCTGTGTCGGTCGTCCATGTTTTGTTTTGCTCGGGGATAGCCACTCACCATGAACAATTGATTTGGGCTTACATATTTATCTACTAACAGTGAAATAAGAAATAGAATTGGATAAAGAAAGAGGGGTTGTTGGGTCATACAGCTAGCGGCCACAACAACGATGCAGAGCATGGCTTTACGCAACCTGAAATGTACAAAAAGCCTCTAGTGAGATATGTACATGTCTATGACTAACATGTGTCAATTCACAATTCAACCCATGTTTAAGTTCTTAGCTGGATTTGGCGCAACGAGATTAGGAAATAGCAAAAGTGGATTGATGTCTGCCTCGACTGGTTCTGATTCAATGGTTGTATAGAAGTTAGAGGAAGAGTGGTGTGTGATCTCTCTCTAGAGCAATTTTGCATTTTGAGACAAAAAGGGCACTGAGTAACTTCTTCCTTTTTTCCCCTCCCAACTAGTTCTCTCTAATGTGTTTTATTTTGTTGAAATTCAGATGATTTTTCCCTTTAATTTTAGTTTGTTGAATTTCATGTACATCTTCCCAATGATTTTCCATCTGTTGAAATTCGTATTCTAGTTACATGGCGCAATGGGTTTTATTGTTTTGGTTTCGTATGCTTGTCTATGAGAATCTTCACGGGATTGGCCAGACACACATGCCTTAGTTGTAGGCTATGAGAATTGGACCTTTCAAAATGAACTCATAGTGTTGGTTTCACAAACCCAAAACATCTGGAATGTATGAGCAAGAAAGACTAAGGTCGTTGTTTTGAATTCTCTGGAATATTTTGGCTTTGTTGTCTTGACATGTAATAGAGGAAATATTAATAGCAGAATTCCAGAGCTAATTTTGTTGTTTAATTTCTCACCGATTGCATCATACATCACTTGCATTGTTTTTGCAGAACCCTACTTCTGGCCTTTGCACTGTTGGGTCCTCTTGGCACAGTGCATAATTATGTTGCATGTAGATGTGCCTACAAAGGTAAAGAAAATGATGGGTTTTTCAAATTGTGGACAATCAGTATAATGATTAATACATATTTTTACCCAGCATCTTGGCAGGTTGTGTGCTATTGAGAGAACTTGCAATTTGATCATCAATTTTATTGTGGTAGCTCATATTTATGTGTCAACTATGCTTTTTAAATCACTATAATAACGTGAACAATCTTTGAGTATTTTGTTAAGTTATTCGTGATTATATATGTACTATCGTGCTAAAATTTATTTTATTTTTTTCCATTTACTATGCTTATCAATTTATTATTTTTTTAGTTTAACCTATAAATCTATGTGATATGGTGGCTACTCTATATTTATTTTTTCCTCCTATAGTATCAAATTTTTATTATTGTTTAGTTTAACCTATAAATCTATGTGATATGGTGGCTACTCTATATTTATTTTTTCCTTCTAGAGTTTATCATCAAGTCAATATTAAGATCCTATATGTTACATATTTGTGTACATGCTTTGCTCACATCTAATCTTATTAAAATACTATATTTTATTAATGTCATCTTGTCACATTTTCTACTCTAATACATATTTGTGTTCAAAAGTAACACTTCAATTGCTATAATTTCTTACTGATTAACTTTCAACAAATAACATTTAACATGGGCAGGAACTTTGACGCTTTGCGTCCTTGTTACATTGAAGAGTTCAATGCAACTCTAATTGTACATAGTGGTCAATATCTTTTAGAGCGCTCAAATTCTTATTATTGTTCACTTAAGAACTCTATCAATTTTGTGTAAGTTTGGACATTGGAAAAGATCAAACAAAGTTTGGGAAGAAAAAAGTGTGTTTTTATACTTTCGAAAAAGTGGTGGGGGGAGATACCTAATACCCGTACACCCTAACTTTGCGCACATGTAGATCATAAATGGTATTTTGGATTTCAACAAAAAAAAATTGTTGTCTTCGTATGCGAGTTAACTGCTTAAAGCTAAGGTTTCAGCTTATAGGTATTCACATATCTCTTTGTAGAGATCGTTGAACACAGAAAGATCAAAAAGTGGTCATTTCAAAGTGTCACCTAGTAGCCATTGTGTTCTTACACCAATAGTCGTTTACTCAAAAATGTCAGTACTTGTGGCCAAATGTCCCAGTAGTCATTATGAAATGTCTCAATAATAATGTGTAAATGGGCCAATTACCAACCAAAAAAAGCTAAAAAATGATCTACTATTAGTACATGTGTGATCGGCTATTGGTACATGTGTGATCATTTTTTGGGCTCCTTTAATATTAGTAATTGGGAGATCAACATGACAAAAAGGTCACGGTTATTGGACCCCTTGTCGATTACTAGGTACTTTCCTCTAACGGAAAATCATTTTATTTTGGAGTGTGATGCCTTCAAGGAAAATAGAGATAGTTATGGGAATATCTTGACATCTAACTCTTGGGTTGATTTATTCAAAGAGGGGAAAGTTGAGTAATTGAAAGCGATTATCATTAAGTTGCATAAGAAAAGGACTAAAATCAGTTTGTGAGGTCGTTGTGTCATAAACTAACTTTAACCTCATGGATGTCAAAATAATTTTATTTTTTCTTTATATTTTCACTTATTCTCATCATTATGTGTTTGATTTCTATTTATAAGTAAATTAAAATGTTTTCCTTATTTCCTTTCAAATTTTAGTATTCTTAAAATTATATTTTAATTGTTGAACATTTTCCCTCGAAATTGGTCTAGTCTTGTTCCTAATTTTATTGTGTCCATTTGGCTAAATATTAGTTTTATATTATGTCTATATTTAATAATACATATTATATTTAATATTAATTATATAATATGTCTATATTTAATAATATCTATTATATAATATAATATTTAATATAATTTTATTTTCTATGTAATTAAATAATAAATATATGTATTAAATATTTAACATCTCTCTCTCCCCCCCCATAACCCTCATTGTCTTTATCTCCCTCTCCATCGTCATCTTTATCTCCATCTCCATCTCTTTCTTTTATCGCATTGGTCTTGTCTCTCTTGTTCTTCCCCCATCTATCTCTTTGTAGGTAGGGCAAGAAGTTGGATTCACAAGAAGTCCAAAAAGTGGAAGTGTTTTTCCTAGTTTTCAAACTTTGTCACAATTGAGCTAAAAAATCTACACCACTACATATAGAATTTTAGAAAAGTTTGGTGATATAGAAAGTAGTACTATTAGTCTCCAATACCTAGACAATACAAATTTATTGTTAACAAACATGTATAAAAGCACTTTTTGAAACTCATTTTTCATAACCATACCATGCACATGTACGACCACCATAATTTGACCTAGATAAAAGTATTTTTCTAATTTCTTTTAGGAAAAGATGTGTATTATATTGAAGATTGATGAGGGTATTTATTATTATTTATTCTAAATATTCTATGTTAATTTTTTATTAGCCCTAATTGCTATGTTTGAAAACCCCTCATGTAATCCTTTTTTTTAAGTATTGTATAAAGAATTATGTGTCGATGTAATTTTTTACAAGTGTAACATTTGGTTATGGCAATAGCCACCCAAGATCTAGAAGCTTAATGGAAAGCACAAGAATAAGAGAGAGTCGACATGGGAACAATTCTCATCAAGAATGCAATAGATTGAATCAATGGAATCATATTACATAAGAAACCCCTTGGTTAGATAGGCCAAGGTGAGAAATAGGAGGGTGGGCTTGACTTCAAGAGACATAGTATTACCACATGGTTCCATGTCAAGGGCGTACTTATAGAAGGCCATGAAAAGGCCTTGGTGAAGTGAAGGGGAATCACCTCCCTCAATACTTTGTTGTAAAGAAGGAAACCAAAAAAAATGTTAATATTTTTACGATGTCTAACATGGTTTAACAAAGGAAAATGGTAGCCATGCATAGTCATATATCTACCCTCTAGAGTAAAATAAACATAATGTTGAAACCAACAATAACATAAGGGGGAGGAAGATTTAACATGGCATACAATCATTTTGGAATCTCTTTAGCTGCTCTCAATCCTCGAGGAATTCATTGATAAAACTTGAGTAGTTCCCTGAGATTTTGTTGGTGATTCTCATCCCTGAGTTTTCTAGGTCCTTAGCATCCATAATCATTTGCAGAGAGACAATGAATTCCAAACTACCCACTTTAACCCTTTGTCCAGTCCAAGAATTAGTGAATTTGGAGGTAAGGGTGTCGTTATACCCCTACATAGCCATACAAAACAGGGCCAAGCCAGTATTTACAAATAAATCCCATAGCTTTGCATTCTTTCTCAGGGATTCAAAAATAACTTGCTCATATCTTTTACAAGGACCCCCATTGCTTATGTTGGATTGTCATAAACTAAACAGATATTTCTTGCCCAAATTGTTAACCCTTTACTAAAAATAATAGCAGACAAGCCCCAATTTATAAACCCGACTCTTAAGAATGGATTTTTAGGCTAAAAAATAAAGAGTGTCTCATCATAATAAAATAGCTATAGTAACATTTCTTGGGAAGGTAACATCCTCTATATCAAACAATCTTGCATATAGGTAAAATCCTATAGTGATTGTTTCCATTTTTATTGTCACTCTCACATGTAAAACCCCATATGAAAGAATGATTTATAAATATTATGTGATGAGCATTAATGATATAGCCAGAGTGCGAAAGAGTAAAATTGAAGGAAATAGTCATATCAATACTAAGAGAGGTACATTTTATTATCTCACAATAATAACCTTCTTTGATATAGCTTCTAACAATGCAAAGAGAGCTCCATGTAATGCATCCTTCCTTTAAAATCTAGCTCCTCATCTACTCATTATTTCCAACATTCTACATTATACTCCTAATCTAAGTCACCATATTTGAATATGATGGTCTTGAATTCATTTGAAATGACTTTTTTAATATTTGGCAGGACAATATGTCTATTCTAACAGCTCCAATTTTGAATTTGGAGGCCCTAATTTGCTATGAAATCATCCACCATAGTCCCTTCCTGATAAACATGTTTAATTTTGATTTGTATAAATCTCTTGAGAGACCTTATACTGTCACCCATCAAATTTATTATCTCACATGGACCTTTGATCTCCTCTTTGAGGATATCAATAATCAATTTTGAGTCACCTCCAACTTCTATCATATTAAAGCCCAATTCTTTAGCTGATTTTATTCCTTTCCATGTTGCAATACCCTTAGAAAATTTATTGGATTTGATACCCAACCCCATATTCGACTCCCTTATGATCTTTTAGAATTGCACCAACAATACTAGCCCTAGATTTCCTTTTGAACAGTCATCAAAGTTACATTTTATCAATCCCTGATCTGGGGAGCTCCACTCCATGTTCATTTTTTAGCTTCTTGGACCAATTTACCTTGGTCAAATCTTGGGATAAAACCTAGATTTTTTTGAGTCTTAGTTCTTACAAATTAAGCATCTCTTTGAATGCAATGAAAGAGGCTGCATTGATGTTTTTTGTTATTTGTTTTTTAATAGTCATGAAAAAATCCTTACTTGGCTCAGAGATATCTAAAAAAAACATTTTATTATGTTCTTTCCACATACCCCATTGAAGATATTTGTTTCCAAAGTTCCCTTATAACAACAATGTTAGGCGTATAAATTCTAAGAATCAATTAACTGAGATAGAGAAGAAGGAAAATCCCAATCCACCAAAGTTAAAGGCCTTATCATTGACCATACTTTTAAATCATGGTGGGAATGAAACAATAAATTGTCTATACTCTCATTGTCTTGATAACATAGAATACATATATTAATGAATTGAAATCCTTTTTTATTCAAATTATATATAGTAAGGATTTTGTTGTGAACAACAGTCCACCAAAAATAGTTGATTTTAGGGATAAGTTTAATGATCCAAACTTTTTTCCAATCCAACTAATGGGGTCTAAGAAGAGGATGCTCCAACAAGGAATAGACAGACCCAATAGAAAAATCACCAGAGGTATTAGGCTTCCCAACCCACCCATCTTGTTTATATTGGTCCAGAAGAGAGTTGTCTGCCAAGTTTCTTGTAATATCAGTAATACTCCTTTCCCAATCTTTTGGCCAACCATTCATCAACTATGTTTTTCTAATGAGTTGTTATTTAATGTTTTTCCAAGTAGGTTTTCCACCATTCCAAGTAATGTAGTCCTTAAATTTATATCCCACAAATGTGTTGTAATAATCCATTATTCCATTATCAGGGATGATAGAGGAGAAAGAGAGATCACCCCTCCACACATCTTTCCAAAATAATGCATCTCTACCATTTCCCACAATTTTACCAACACCTCTCCTAAGCACTTCCCTACATTTTAGAATATTATCACATATTACTTAACCATGTGGAAAACCTTCCACATGTAGGAAAGCATTATTTTTATCTCCATTTAAGTACTTAGCCATTAAGATGGACACCCAATCTTTAGAGCCCTGAAGAAACTGTCATCCATTCTTAGAAAGTAGAGCTTTATTAATTATTTTGAGTCCCAATCCTCCTTTACTCTTTGGGGTACAAACTTTATCCCAACTAACTAAAGAGAATCTATCCTTATCTTCCACCCCTATCCAAGTAAATTTTATTTGTATTTTTTCTATTTGATCAGCCACATAGGCCAGGATTTTGAACAAGGATAGGTAGTAAACTTGGATGTTTTGAAGGGGAACCACAAGGATTTAAACTTTGCTTGCTTGATTAAGCATTTTCCTTTCCACCCAACAATATTTTAATGAAGTATTTCAATAATGTTGTTCCAAAAAGAATTATAAGGAGCTTTAGAGATTAAGGGGAGATTTGGGTAAGAGGATAAGATATTAGCAACTTGACAACCTATAATATTTAAAACTTTTTGAACCACTCTTTATTTAGCATTAAAGAGATAGATCTTGTTTTTATTATGACTTATGAATTAACCCAAGGTAGTTGCATAATCATTAAGAACATTCTTCTAGTGTTTGGCCTCAAACACCGAGGCAACCCCAAAAAAGATAGTGTCATCAACAAATCATTGGTGGCTCTCAGGAGGCAAAGAATAAGTAGCTTTAATTCCTTTTATGATTCCTTAATCTAGCATTTTCTTATAATTTCTTCTCTTTTTCGCAACTAAAATGAATAGGTAAGGTGAGATGGGGTCGCCTTTTCTAATCCCTCTTCCACATGAGAAGTGCCCCTTAGGGGAGCCATTAACTAGAGCAAAATAGGAGAGAGTGGTATAACAAGCCTCTAGTATCTTCAAAAATCTGCCTTTGAAACCAAAATTGTTAAACAACATTGTAAAAATAGGCAATGAAACTCTATCATAGGCTTTGGATATATCTACCTTAAGAACCATTCTCAACTTCTTACTAACTTGTATTGAATGAGTAATTTTAATTTTTCTCTCTTTTGGACGAATCGATCAGTTTTCCTAATCAACCCTAATCGATCCTAAATATTCCTAAATTGATCTTAAATGTTCCTAAATATTCCCAAACCATGTAAAGTCTTCCTAAATTAGTCTGAATTAGACCAGAGTCATTCTAACCTCGTTCAA
This sequence comes from Thuja plicata, assembly GCA_018584345.1. Lineage (NCBI taxonomy): Eukaryota > Viridiplantae > Streptophyta > Pinopsida > Cupressales > Cupressaceae > Thuja > Thuja plicata. Next base: position 238,053 of record MU227786.1, read on the forward strand.
TCTTTTCTAGAGCATTGTCAAAGTTCATCGGTGCCTAGTCAAATCACTTTCAATTCCGTTTCAATATTGTCAAATCTTGTGGATCTTGTCATCATTGGTTCAATCTCTTTCAAAATTAAATCCAAGGCATTGTCCAAGATCATCAATACCTTGTCATCAAGTCAATCTATGTTCTATCGATAGTGTTGGCAAAGTTCATCGACATTATTGTTGTCAATCTTGTCCAAGGCATTGTCAAAGTTCACTGATGCCTCGTCATCTTTAGTTTCGCAGCATTGTCAAAGTTCATCGATGTCTCCTCATCATTGTTTAGTTCCTTCAATAACATTTTTTTGTTTACTGAGAGGGGGGTGAATAAGAAAATAATGATAATTTAAACCTTAAAACTGAACTCTGATTCAGCTCGGTAGAACAAACTTCAACATCAACCGAATCAACAGTAACTTCACTATAACAACCAGCAACTTAAGTAAATACCAAATATCATGCACAATAAATATGCAAAACATATAGCACCAGAATTTAATGAGGAAACCCAATTTGGGAAAAACCACAACGGGAATTTTCACTCACAAATGAAAATGCTTTTCTAAAGTATGCTCGGTTAAGAGCCAATCATGTTAATGATTACAATGCACATTGTCAAATGTGACCCTGTTAGGGGGTTTTCCTCAGATCTGTTGGGATCTTCACCCTGTTAGGAGTGGCTTGGTTAAAGGGATTTGAACACTCTTTTAGAATGTCACCTTTCTCAATGATTTTACAATAAGACTATTAAGTCCACTCGGTTAAGAGATTTTCCTGCTACAAATGCTAATAAGAAACAATATAGAATTTGATATGTAATTCTGCAACTACCTCTTGCTTGGTTACATCCCTTATGTGCACTTTGGCTACTGGCATATGCACTTCATTAGTCTCTGCTATAAACTCAAATTTCACCTTTTCTTCTTTACTGCTTTACTCAGTAGCACATCCACACTTCACTTTGCCAACATACTTAACATACAATCTCATTCTTTATATAGACTCTATTTTTGCCTCTTAATTTCCTTGATTAGGTTTTCCTTAATTTACTCTCAACCATCAGATTTACCTTTTTGAACTGATTCAATGAATTTGATACTCATTAAACTTTTTCCATCACCTCGGAACTTGAACTTTTCTTGAAAATCACAACATCACTTTTGTTGCTTAATCTTTATCATAGATCATCATCTTAAATTTTCCTGAGCGTAGATCTTTGTAACTAACTTCTTCTTCATCCTTGGAATCTTTGAGATCATTGTGGTTTTTCATTAAATGTGTTCTTATCCTTGTTTATAACAATTGTTCCTTGCTCGATAACTGACTTCATGACTCGATAACATAAACTCTCGACTCGGTAACTATCATGCACTGCTCCGTGCTTGTCTTGCTTATGGCTTTACTGACTACTCAGTAAGCTTTATTGACTAACTTCCTCTAGCTCGGTAACTTAACTTTTCCCCTTACTGACTTGATCATTCTCCTTTACCGACTTGATAACTGTTAAGTTTTAGGATAGCTGCAAATGTAATAGCACTCTATTTTTGTATGTGTTTTCCAAATGCAACAATCTCTCTTTCATTTATATTAGGAATGAGGCTAGGAGAGACATGTCCCTTCATGGCACATGTCCCTTCATGGGACATGTCTATTCATTATTATTTATAAGAAAGGACATGCCTCTTCCTATTAATCATAAGTTAATCAATCTTATAATGTTTCATCAATCACTTATTAATTAAGAATAATTTAATAATTTAATATTAAATATTAAATTTCATATGATTAATAATAATATAACATATATAATATATTATTATTAATCAACATGTATTATATATATTCTAATGATCCTACGACTGAAGCTACAAACATTAACACTCCCTCTTAGCTAGGGAGGATGATCAAACAAAATGTGTAGTGGTCTCCTATGTCAACACTTATGACCCTCACTATAGCTATACAAAATATCAACACTCCCTCTTAGTTAGGGAAGATAAAATGTACATCACAATAAGTTCATAAATTGTGAAGGTTTGTTCTCAAGTGAATTTCCTCCGTCGGTGATTCTATCCATAGCTCTCTGGTGGATTGCCTCCATCAGCGATTCGATCCACAAGCTTTTGTGTGGATTGCCTCAATCGGCGATTCGATCCACAAGCTCACAAGCTTCAGGATGTGGATTGCCTCAATCGGTGATTCTATCCACAAGCTCTCGTGTGGATTGCCTCTATCAGCGATTCTATCCACAACTCACGAGATTTATTTAAAAGTATTTGTCACAGAATATCAAGTCGCATGATATTCTCCAAATACTCAAAGTAATGGCCTACCAACATCAAGTCAACATGATGTCCACCAAGTACTCAAAAGTTTACAAAGATATCA
>MU227786.1:242752-271834 GCA_018584345.1 Thuja plicata
AAATAGTTTAGTCATAAATTTGGTCGCGAGATAAATGACCGGCAATAAACTACCACTGATCACGTGACCAAATTTGGTCATTTATCTACAATTTGTGGTAGTTTATTTGGTCATATATTGCTATTTTGTACTAGTGTTTGTCCTTTTTCTTCCTCTATGTCCATCAACATACTTATTTTCCCTCTAACATCCATTTGATAAACTTTAAAACCTTTATAAGTTGCACGTGCTATTAGAATTCTAACTCCTCCTAATCTAGCAATAGGTGCAAAAGTCTCACCATAATCAATACCTTCTTCTTGTGCATACCCTTTGCAAACTAGTCTTGCTTTGTTTCTGATTACATCTCCATGTTCATTAAGTTTATTTCTAAAAGTATACTTTGTACCAATAACATTCTTATCTTTAGGTCTCAGTACCAGAGTCCATGTGTTGTTATTTTCAATCTGATCTATTTCTTCTTTCATAGCCTTAATCCTATCTTCATTTTCCAATGCATCCTTTACTCTTCTTGGCTCCAATTCAGAAATTAAGCAGGTATTATCTCTTACCCTTCATATTGTCAGAACTCCAACATCTTGTCTCCAATAATCTTGCTTAGTGAGTGGTGTCTTTTCACATACTTGGCTAGAATAGGCTCGGTAGGTGGTGGCACTTCTTCATTTTCATCAATCGGTGGTGGTTCTCTCTATTAAGCTTCCTCCTTAGTTTATTCTTTAGGTAAGGTATCAGGAATCTTAGGTTGAACATATATAAATATTTGGTAGTCCTTAGGTTCCTTCTTGATGTCTTCATCATTCTTCTCTACAAATTCATCAACCCTTATATTTGTACTTTCTACGATTTTGTTAGTAGACATGTTCAAACACTTGGAAGCTTTTCTCTTTGTAGAATATCCTAAGAATATCCCTTCATAACCTTTAGAATCAAACTTTCCATCTCTGGCATCTTTTAGAATATAACACCTACTTCCAAATATTTTGAAATAACTTACATTTGGTTTATGATCATACTAGATCTCATATGGAGTCTTGTTTGTACCTTTCTTTAGTTGTACTCGGTTTAGTGTATAAACTATGGTGTTGACTGCTTCTCTCCAAAATGTTTGTGAAATACCCTTCTCAATCATCAGTGTTCTTGCACAATCAACAATGGATATATTTCTTCTTTCTGCTATACCATTTTGTTGTGGTGTCCTCGGTGCAGACATTTGTCTCTTTATTCCATGTTCATTGCAAAAGAGTGTTCTGATATAAAATCCCCTCCTCTATCATATCTCTGATACTTCAATTGTCTTCCAGTATCTTTTTCAAATCTTGCCTTATACGACTTAAACATTTGAAAAGCATCAGATTTTTCTTTCAAAAACATGATAGAAATCATTCTTGAATAATCATCAACAAACAAAATGAAATATATATCACCATAGTAACTTGGTGTTATCATAGGTACACATAGGCCAATGTGCACTAACTCCAAAATTCCTTGTGTAATGTAATATTTTCTTGTAAAACTTGATTTTGTCATCTTACCAACTTGACATCCTTTGCACATGACATTTTCAGATTTATCCAATCTCGGTAGACCTCTAACTCTATTATTTTTTCTCACCTTAAATAAATTTGTCAAAATTCACATGATAGAATCTCTTGTGTCATAACCATGCATCCTCAATTTTAGAAAATAGACAACTCTTTGTAGAAGAATCAAGGTAAAATAAGTTACCTTTAGATTGTTCTCCAGTGGCAATCAGACCTCCATTCTGATCAAATATTTTATCTTTCCATTCTGAAATTTTAGTCAGTGTCATGCATTGTTTAGTTGTTCCACACTCAACAGACTTTAGTCCTTCAACATAATAGACATCATCATATCTTGTATTATCCATCAGAATTATAGAACCTTCACCTTTCACAAGATATGGATCATCATTATCAAATCTAACATATCCTTCATTGGGTTCTTCCATAGTAATTAACTTAAGTGTGTCACCAGTCATATGGTGTGAACAACGACTATCTATAATCTAGGTATCATTCTTACTTACATGTGAGATTAGGGATTTTTCTTCTTTACACTTCTCTTCATCAGAATCATCCTTGATAGAAACATACACAACTTCTTCACCGTCATCATCATATGTATCATCATCGGTTAGTCCTTCATTATTAATATGACATGAATTCTTACCTTTGTTCTTGAAATCTCAGAGCCTAATGTATTCTCTCTTTTGATATTACCTTGGTTTTCTTTCTTCTCATCATCTTCATTGTTAGGGCATCTAGCTGCAATGTGACCAGTCTTGTTACAGTTAAAACATTTCAAAGGTAGCTTGCCTTGGTACTTGCCTTTTCCTCTTTGTAGTCTTCTAGCTAGTAGAGCTTCAAACTCTTCTTCATTTCTTTCATCTTTGGCATACAAGTCTTCTAAGTCACTCTTGCAACTATAAAATCTTTCGCTTGCACTACTTGCATAACCATCACCTGATTTAGACTCTCTAGAACTTCCAATTTTCAAATATGACTTGAATGCAGACTCAATCCTAGTAGTGGCAGGTAAACTATTATCAAATTCATTCAACTCAAAAGCAATCAAATTACCAATGGTAGCATCTAGTGAAACTATCATTTGAGGAATAGATCTCAGTTCTTGTCTTGCAAACACTCAAATGCAATATATGGGCAACAATGTCCTCAATAGTTTGCTTGTTACATCTTCTTCTTCAATGTGTCCTCCATCACCTTTGATAGCATTCACAATTTCCTTCAATCTTGCACTGCACTAAGCAATAGTTTCACCTTCTGTCATTCTCATAGCATTAAATTTTCCTCTCAAACTTTCAACTTTTGCCTTCTATGCATGCTAATCTCCACCATATACTAATTCAATCTTATCCCACATCTATTTTGTTGTATCACATCCTTTAAGGTCATTGAACTCCAGGTCGGTGAGAGAAGAGGATATCGCAATCATAACTTGTGTGTGATCTTTCCTTTGTCTTATTCTCACAAGTTTCATAGGCCCAAATGATGGTCATGCATACTCATTGTCAAGATAGTATAATGCATACTCTCCAATTCCATATAAGTGCAGCCTCATCCTACTTTTCCATGTAGATAAGTTATCCCTATTCAACTTTGGTGCCTCCCTCTTATACATCTCCGGATCTTTAACTCAAGTATTTTAAACTTATCTCTTTAAAGTACTTAGCTCTATTACCAATTGTTGGTTTACTTAGAGGGGGTGAATAAGAAAACAATGATCATTTAAACCTAAAAACTTAACTCTGATTTAGCTCAATAGAACAAACTTCAACATCAACCGAATCAACGGTAACTTCACTATAACAACTAACAACTTAAGTAAATGCCAAATATCATGCACAATAAACATCCAACACATATAGAACCATAAGTTAATGAGGAACCCCAATTTAGGAAAAAACTCTGTGGGAACTGTCACCCACAAATGAAAATAATCTTTTGAAATATACTCGGTTAAGAGCCAATCCTGTTAAAGATTACAAAGCACATTGCCAAATTTGACCTGTTAGGGGATTTGCCTCGGATCTGTTAGGATCTTCACCCTGTTAGGAGTGGCCTAGTTAAAGGGCTTTGAACACTCTTTCAGAATGTCACCTTTCTCAAGGGTTTTACAATAAAATTGTTAAGTCCACTCGGTTAAGAGATTTTCCTGCTACAAATGTTAATAAGCAACTGTATAGAATTTGATCTTTAATTCTGCAACTACCTCTTTCTTGGTCAGATCCCTTGTGCGGTCTTTGAATACTTACATCTACACTTCATTAGTCTCTTCTATAGACTCAAATTTCATCTTTTATTCTTCACTTCTTTACTCAGTAGCACATCCACACTTCACTTTGCTAGCATACTTAACATACAATCTCATTCTTTATATAGACTATGTTTTTGCCTCTTTATCACCTTGATTAGGTTTTCCTTCATTTACTCTCAATCGTCAGATTAACCTTTTTGAACATATTCAATGAATTTGAAGCTTCCAGTAAAACATTTTTCATCACCTCAGAACTTGAACTTTTCTTGGAACTCACAACATCACTTTTTTTTCTTAATCTTATCATAGATCATCATCTTAAATTTTCCTGAGTGTAGATATTTGTAACTAACTTCTTCTTCATCCTTGGAATCTTTGAGATCATTGTGGCTTTGCATTAAATGTGTTCTTATCCTTGTTTATAATAATTTTTCCTTGCTCGATAACTGACTTCATGACTCGGTAACATAAACTCTCAGCTTGGTAACTATCATGCACTGCTTAGTGTTTTTCTTTCTTGTGTCTTTATCGACTACTCAACAAGCTTTACCGACTGACTTCCTCCAGCTCAGTAACTTAACTTTTCCCTTTACTGACTTGATCATTCTCCTTTACCGACTTGATAACATCAAATGTAAAGTAGAAATCAACTATACCAATATGATCTTATCATTGTCTGGTCTATATTAGCTGCCCAATTAAGTTCTTCAACTTCACAACTTTTCACTTTCTCTTCTCTTTAACTTACTCATCTTATATCATACTCCAAATGATATGGCAACTTAATATGAATGAGAAATCAGTTGCTTGACATCAATGAAAAAATAACAATTGATCTAATCCTTTCTACAATCTTGTATACCTCTGATCTCGGTCTTCATCATCATCACCATCAGTTGAGAAACAACATTGTCAAAGTTCATCGATGTCTCATCTTTTTATGAACCATTCTTGAATCATCATAATCTTTCCTAATCCTCGTCAAGGTTGTCAAACCAAGTCAATCTTACATCTTTGTCGTTAATCTGATCCTCTAATTTGTCCTCTTGGGATGAATAACCCATAGTTTATTTCTTTGTCTTATTTGAATAAATAAATTGACTTTATTTATTCCCTCTATCCTAAGTCCCCACAATTAATTAATTAATTGGCTAATTTCTAAGTTTATGGAATTTTGAATTTCATAAATGCTAATTGCCTTTTGTGAGGAATATTAAATTCTTAATTGATCTAAATCCTCATAAATCCACCTCACCTTATCCCCTTCCTCTTTTCTACCCTCCATATCCTATTAATTAGCTTCACCTCTTACACCTTCCCTTCCACCTTTCCACCTACTAATTTGGCCTTGATTGTGTCATAATTTGTCATAAATATTACAATTTTCTCTTTCATTTTCACCAAGTGTCATAAGTGATGCAAATTTCCAATCTGCACACCTAATTGATAATTTTGCTTTTTGGGTTCTCAATTCCTATAAATTGAGCTCATTTTGTCTTCTTTCTTTAACCACTATCTCCTAGTATTCTTGCTATCACTTTTGCTTTCAAAACTTTGTGCATTGTGTAACATCAAATCCATTCAATGGAGAAGAAAGGAGGACAAAATGAGCAACATCAAATCCATTCAATGGAGAAGAAAGGAGGACATGAGAGCTACACTTGAAAGGGGGTTTATGTTGTTTTGAATTCTTTGTTTTCAAGTGACTTTTATGATAGGATTAGATAGCTTTGCATATTGTTAGAGGTTTTTTGGTTACCTTAATATGCTTAATATGCCTTTTTCTGGTCTTATATTTGGTGAACTCGACGTGAAACATGTTTTAACTGACTTATTTTGATGTTTTTATGCTTAATATGCCTTTTTCTAGTCTTATATTTGGTGAACTCAACGTGAAACATGTTTTAACTAACTTATTTTGATGTTTTTATGCATTTACAGGGTCCTAGAAGAGATCTGTGCATTTTGTTTGAAGTCCTGCGAACTAGGTTAGGTTCTGCGCAGTTGGCACTCATTTCTCTACTTATCTTTATGTTTTTCCCCAAACCACTTAACACCTCTTGAATCTCATAACTTTACCTTGAACTTAGCACCTTCCAGGTATAGGTCAAACCACTTTTGACCTATGCCTCAAGAGTTTAAAATTAGTGGATTTTGGGCCCGATGCAAGGTGTTTTCATTTTCCCACCCAGTACAGTCGGCCTTTTGGACCCTGAAATCACTATAAAAGGAGACTTCTCCCCCTCATTTTTACACATAAGACTATTATGCAAGCGATCATCTACTCTCAAGAAATCAAGAAAGTTGTTTTTGTATTCAAGGAGTTCAAGAAAGCAAGCATTCATTGACGACATCCATCAAGCATTCAAGTTCATCCATCTTCATGCATTTCCTTCCATAGGTCTATCTTCTTTCTCCATAGGAAGAAAAGGATTTGGCCATCAAGGGATGAGATCTATATTCATCTATTCAATTCTACCTCTTCTTTAATCTAATATTGAGGTGAATTACAAGCATCTACTACATGAGATTTTGTCTTACATGATTTACTTTTGGTTCTTGAGTTGAGTCAAGGGTATTGCATTAACATATTGGATCTCATATTAAGTACAATTGCATCTACATGGCATGATACATCTCCATTGTTAGATTTAATCTCTTCTACATGATAACATTTCCTTTATTTTAATTCAATTTTATTCCTAAAACAAGGGGCTTGACCAAGGCAAGCCCCTCCCCCCAACAATTAACCCCTTCTCTTTTGTGTGCAGGCACAGGTCCGGAATGCGGAATGCAGATTTAGCTATAGATCTGGTAACCCAATTGGAAGAACTCTCTAGATCCATTTTTTGTTTTGTATTTTTATAATATTAGGTATAGGTCAAACCTTTGACGAATACCCTAGTACTCAGAGTGCATAATCCAATTTTAGAACTAGAAAGACAATCAGAAAAGTTGCCCAGATCAACTTCATGTTTCTGATTTTGGTCATCTCAGGTACAAGTCGAACCTGTTAGAATAGGTAGAAACCTAATCTCCCAAGAACACCTGCATGCATAACCCTATCACATGGAAGAAGTAAAGAATAGAAGAAGAAAACTCTATGGAGGCCAAAAAGCCAGAGACATAATATACACATTCAAAAAGAACAATCTCTATTATGAACAATGTTACAATATGAAAATCTGTTGTAAAAAACAAGAGGTGACTCCTTATAAAAGGAATCATGAAACCCTAAAAGAGAAATCATAAGGTTAGCTTAAGCAACTAGAGTGAATAGGTGAGTTAGTAATTAGATCATGATGATTTAATTAATAACCCAAGAGATTATTACTCTAACACCCCCCTTAAGATAAGCTTAGGGAGAAGCAAAAACCTAGGAGACTACTGCAGAAAGCAGGAAAGAAAGGTCCTGGCAACAAGGCCTGATCAGGCACCCAATACAAGAAATCTCTATAAAGTGGGGAAATAGGGAAAACCCAGTGGGAAAAACTCTACCCAAAAAAGAGATGGACTAGATGAAGGAAATAAAGCCTCCAATCTAGGGAAAGTCCCAAAGAAAGGAACAAGAAAGAGCATGTATAGCATCTCCGAAGCATGAAGCTGCAAACACTGTCAGAAGTAACTGTTGGAACCCTCACTTAAATAGTGCATGACCAGGTAGAGAAGACAAAGTCTGAAGAGCTAATCAATCGAAGAGGTGACCTCCAAAAGTAGGAATGAACGAGTGTCTATATAGTAGATGATCCATCTCACCGAAATGCATAGGTGCCTAGCCACTGCATCCGCCTAGAACATAGGAATAAGAACTGAATACGTAGATCACTCAACCGAACCAAGGAAGAAATAGAACCAACAGAAGAACCCCCTCATAATGCTGAACAGGGAGAGGGGTGACAGGAACACTGAAGTGCAATGCCAGAAATAGCTGCAAGAAGGAGAATCAGGAACACCAATAGTGCAACAGAAGTAGAGGCACAGGATAAAGGGCGGTGTCAAAGTAGAAGAAATGATCTTCTAGACACACAACATGGGCTAATGTCATGGAAGGTACGCTCACTTGACAAAGGTGGATGAGCACAAAAGGCAAAACATCATAACCCCCCATAGCACTTTATAACTGAGTGCGAGTACAAACAAACACAAGGTGCTCAAAATCCCAGATATGCAAAAGTAGGCACTTTATCTCAGTGCATTTACAGAAAAGAGAATGCTACAGAAGAGAAGCATACAATGCTCAAAAGTCAGAAAGAAGAGTGAGCCAGAAGAACAGAAGAAGAGATCCCAGGACCTGTAGAACCCAAGTAATCCGCCAGAGTGTGAAAGAGAAAAACTCAGAGGAGAAATAACTAGAGCAAAATCTAGATAAAAGACCCATGCAACTGAAAAAATCACTGAACCAGCTTTCCGACAATATCTGGTTTTCCAAAAACAGAGTCCGGATGAGCAAGATATGGCTCCCGGAAGGCAAAAAATAGACATCAGACTTTGATAGCCAAAAACACTGTCAAAATGGCAGAACCCAAAACCCCAACCTCCATCATCAAAAAGAGCTTGGAAAGAGCTTTTCGACGATATAAAGAATTTGGAAAAATACCTCTGTATGCTCCAGAGAGAGCGAAAACAGTGAGGGAGGGTCAAAAAGCTCTAAAAAAAATATTTTTAAGCCCCTGGGGCTGAAAAAAAAACTAGCCCCTGGGCGCATGGCACACGTAGGGGGCTGGAGTATATCTCCTGGTCACCCATGTGACCGCCGCTAGCAGGAAAAGGGGCCCGCGGGGTTAAAAACCTGCTGGGCGGTGGAGCGGCGGAGTGGCGCTGGCAGAGTGGAGCGGGGCCGGCCGGGCCGAGAGGCAGCGGAGCAGGGTGGTGGCGGGGGCCGGGAGGTGGTGGGCGCCAGAGGAGGTGGGTAGGTGGCGGCGTAGTTGGTGGCGAGGGCTGGAGAAGCCGGCAGAGCCCAAAGTGTCGGTGGGAGGCGCAGCCGGTGATGGTGGAGCGTCGGTGGCGCGATCCAAAAACTCATTGGGAGCATTATTTTAAACGCCAAAAATCAATTAAAATTGATTTTTTTTCTCAGTTTCTGTGCCCGTACGACACTGGAAACCAAATTTTTTTGCCTCAGAGTCACATTGTCCAAAATCGACAAGTTTTATTTGGATTCTAGGATTTTTGGGTGCTCTGAGCTCAATGGAGATGTCTGTTTTAGCCTAAAGTGACTAGAAACAAAGCTCACTTCTAAATCCACATAAAAACTCTAAAAAAGATAGAAAAACCTCCAGATTCTAACTCACTTCAACAAGACACGAACCGAGAGCAGCAAGATGAATCTGATACCATGTTAGAATAGGTAGAAACCTAATCTCCCAAGAACACCTACATGCATAACCCTGTCACATGGAAGAAGTAAAGAACAGAAGAAGAAAACTCTACGGAGGCCAAAAAGCCAGAGACATCATATACACATTCAAAAAGAAAAATCTCTATTATGAACAATGTTACAATATGAAAATCTATTGTAAAAAACAAAGAGGTGACTCCTTATAAAAGGAATCACGAAACCCTAAAAGGGAAACCCTAAGGTTAGCTTAAGCAACTAGAGTGAATAGGTGAGTTAGTAATTAGATCATAATGATTTAATTAATAACCCAAGAGACTATTACTCTAACAGAACCTTTGACCTATACCTGGGTATAGGTCAAACCTCTTTTGACCTATTCCCAAAACATAATAAAGAGTTGTAGGTTTCAGAGCTGCAGGACAGAGACTGTTGGATTTGGGTATCAAGACATTCTGGGACTCTGACAGACAAAAAAATTAGCATTTGAATACCTTCTTATTCTTCTTCCATTTTATATACACACATTCTTAATTTTATAGCTTGCATCTACTTTGATATATTAGATTAGATATGCTATTATACATTTTTGTTACATCTTTTAGCCATAAACATAAGATCCCTTGTCATCTTCTCTCATAACTCACAAAAGAATGCCCTTAATCCACCTTAGCTAGATCTTGCATGTGTACATCTTTATCCATTGAGTTGTAAAAATTAGATTTGGCTTGAGGACAAGATTTTGGTTCATTCAATGTATATGTAACTCTGGTGGCCTACCATTGATCACCATTTCACCATATACATTTTGGTGAACCTGAAGCTTTCATGCTTTCTGCTTTTTGTCTGGGTAGTTAGATCTTCTTTATGTGATCTCCTTTGCATCATATATTTTGATCTTGGTGTTGGATTTCCTTTACATGGTCTCTACCTTTTCATTGGGTGGTTAAATTTTCTTTGCATTGTGAGGCTCTCTTTTACATTAGATCTTATCCTTATCCCATTCCTATTTTGAGATCTAGTTGTGTATTTGTTAAACATGGAATTCTCTAAAATTGGATTGGTGTGCAATTACTTATGTCATCACCTTTCTTCTTACCTCTCTTTATCAAACACATAGAGTGAATAATAGCTTCTTGCATGACATTATGTTTATTTTCCTTCATGGTGTTCTTGAATATGGCATAATGGGAATAACTAATATAATCCTTCCTTACAAGGCATATTTCAAAACCGTTATCAATATTTCATGTCTATTTCTTCTTCAAATTTTAACTAAATACATGGGATATATAGATTACATAAGGATCTTTGTTAATAAGTCTAGTATTAACCTTCCTCATGCTCATGTTCACCCTCCTAATCCTCCTCCCTCCTTCAACGATTCTTTTCACAATCTCCAAAATAGTATCCAAGATCTGGATGTTAGACATTTTCTAGATGATTTTTCTTCTGATCCTTTGGGTAATACTTCTTCTCCACTACCTAAAATGGATGAGAAAATTAATCCTCCTAAAAAGGATATTCCTCCTACTATTCCTCCTTATATAACACATGATCACACAGCTCAAGATGAATCAGCTTCTCCCTCTACACTAAAATCTACTTATAATACAAGATATGATATTATCACTCAACAAGGCTATAAAGGTTTAGGACTTGGTATTAATGAACAAGGTATTAAAGTTACTATTCATCCTCCTCAACAATATCATAAAGGCTTAGTTTTCATGCCTTCCCTCATCCTTCTCCGGACTAATTTCCTAATGATCTTGTGATAGAAACACATAGCTCTCCTCAACCTCCTATCATTCATAATCTCAAAGCAATTGTTGATTCCTTTGATGAATATCAACATCTTGATGATGTTTCTTCATCCTCACACAATGGTCCTAAAGAACATCATGTTCCTCATGTTGATAATTGTTCTCCATCTTGCTCTCAACCCAAACCTCCTATTTCCATTCTTTTTCCCAAGTAATATAACACTATATCTCATTACGATTCTCACTTAGCTTTGGCAAAAAGAATCTATTGGAGTCTCAAGTATAATCCTAAGTTCGTCTTCCCTTATAGGAACCTCTCTAGAAATAAAAGACCTATTAAGGGTGATTTCTTTAATTTTTACCATCATAGCAAAAAACATTTACTTTGTGAATGTGTTCAGTTTAGACAATTTACTCAAGAATCCATTGATACAAGTCTTATTCATTCTATATTTTCTTCATACCAGAGTTCACAATTAGCATTTATTCCTCATATTGTGCTACTATCCATTATACTTTGTGTAATGAGCATGATGGAAACATAATAGGGCTTCTCCTTTTACTCTCTTAACTGGGGGCAAAGGGTTCATCATTCCCTTCTTCCTTTGGGAATATATTTTCTCCCTTTATTTGAATGTTTCTTTATACAATGATATCCTTCCTAGCCTACATTTTTGTCTTATGTCAGCTAGGAAGTGCATATTTTGCGTACATTGGGAACCATTTAGGGGGCTTAAAAGTGTCTTCCCTTTCTTTTCTTTTTTGCATCCAATATCCCTCGTGGACTTGCATCTTTTATACTGTAACATTCTTTCTCGCATAAATTTTTTGTTTAACAGAAGGATATTTATATCCTACATTGCAACCTTATGCTTGCTTGAAAGTGCATATCTTTTATAAAAGATGTATCACTTAGGGCATATATTGGATCCTTCTTTCTCATCTCTTTCTCCTCTCTTTCAAGGATCCATTATCTCTTTGTTGTTCATCTCTATTGTACTATGTTGTCTTCCTATATGTGGACTTATTGTTACAAGATCTTTCTCCTACCGAGATTAGTATCATACTTACAATTTTTTCCTTACTTGGGAGTGCATATCTTGTATAATTGGGATGATCACTAAGATTATATAATGTGGTTTTTTCCCTCTTTCCTTTCATTTCTCTATGGTTTTTGCATTATTTCATGATATATTGTTGTTGACATAAAATACTTTGTTACATGCAAGATCCTAATGTCTTTGCTTAACAAACCTTTTTATGTTTCGACATAGCATGTTTATCATTCAATAATAATCCATTCTTCCATTCTTTGATGACTTGTTTACTTTATATGTGATATATTTTCTAGTATATATGTATGTTTTGAGAGCTCTCTCTAGTTTATAGCCTATTTTTCTTGGGATTGTGTATGTATTATGAGTTAGTTATCAGTCAAGGTGTATTTTATATATTTATTTCCTTCACACTTGGGGGCAAGGTCGCATGTACATTCTTTCTCTCTTTTGTCTAAGGATCTACTTTCCTTTGTATAGTGTCATTTGTTTATCGTGTGACATTATTTTAATAAAGAATTATTTGTTTTGATTAAGATTCTCTCTTATATAAGAGGTGTGAATCCTTCGTCATTGCCTCTTATTTATTTGCAAAACTATGTTCATCATAAACACATTCCCTTACTTTGAGTTTTAAAAGTTTGTCCTTCATCAAGAATCCCTATTTCACCTAGCGATAGGGGGCTAAATGGGCGCATTTTTGTTCTCTTCTCCCTCTTTGTCTTGAAGATGTTATTTTTGTTCAAGCACTCCTCTTGAAGGTAGATGTTGTGTCAAGAAGATCTCTTCCTTTCAAGGCTCTTTTCACACAAGAAGAATATCCTTTCACAATTATCTATTTTCTTAGCTTATAAGAGTTCACACTCTTAGCTAAGTTTATGGCATACATTGTTGTTTTACGGATATTTCCTTGTTGTTGGAAGTAGGTATCCTTGATTCTCTTACTTATAATGTCTACTATGCAACCATCATAAGGAGGGGGCATACATACAACCCCCTTTTACATTCTCTTGCACATTTTCCTTATGCATTTTTACATACAACCAATCCCTAAGGATACATCGAATCTGTATCCATCCATGGGTGCACATATACAAACCAATATTGATGGATATAATGGATATGTATCCATCCATGAAGTGCACATATACAAAACAATCTTCATGAATATAGCGGATCTATATCCATTCATGAGGTGCACATAGGCAAAGTTGCCAGTAGGCGCGAGCTTTTTGATAGAATTGACTAGCATGACATACAACTGCTAGAACTTTCAATTCTATCTTTGGTTTAGTTCACAATAAGACATGCAATCTTACCGAGCAAGGTAATCTCTCTCTCTCTCTCTCTCTCTCTCTCTCTCTCTCTGCTATCATGGCTAGTAGGTTAAATCATGGAGTTGATATTATCATTGGTGGTGCTCTTGTTCTTCCTATGCGGTCACTTGTGCTCCTGCAATAGGTTTCCAAACATGATATTAGTGGTTGAGACATTCCTAACCAAGGTATCTCTCACTAGTTGATTTGGATTTTTGTTTTTGTACTAACCCTTTTGTTGTTTTTGGCATCTTTTATTTTTGCCTTTTTCTTTTTCTTTTTTTGTGTGCCCTTGTGCATGGATGTGGAGTTAGGATCCTTAGTTTGGGGGCTTATGTCCTTATAATTGATGCTCTCTCTCTCTCTCTCTCTCTCTCTCTCTCTCTCTCTCTCTCTCACACACACACACACACACACACACACACTCTCATGAGCTTGTCTCATACTCCCGCAAAAGTGGGGGCTAAATGTATAGTCATAAAAGTAAGCACTTGCTTTTGTGTTCATTTTAGGACCATCTTAGCCCTCTTTAGTGTGCTCCTTATGTTAGGACCTCTCATTGCACTTAATTGCATAGATAATTTAAATCAAGGTCCTATCTTCTCCTTCAATCTTTCTCAAAACTCTATGTTGGCTCTAATCTCTATGCACAATTTCCTATTTACCCATCCATTCACATAATTAATTTCCTTCCCGAACCTAATTTTAATATTTGGATGCATTTATGATCATTTCTCCGCTTATCTTTATATTTTTTCCCGAACCACTTAACACCTCTTGAATCCCGCAACTTTACCTTGAACTTAGCACCTTCCGAGTATAGATCAAACCCGGTTCGATCTATATCAAGCATAGGTCAAACCACTTTCGACCTATACCTCGACAGTTTAAAATTAGTGGGTTTCAGGCCTGATGCAAGACGTTTTCATTTTCTCACCCAGTATAGTCAACCTTTTGGACCCCGAAATCACTATAAAAGGAGACTTCTCCCCCTCATTTTCACACCTACAACTATTATGAAAGCGATCATCTACTCTCAAGCAAGCTATTTGTGCATTCAAGGAGTTTAAGCAAGCAAGCATTCATTGAAGACATCCATCAAGCATTCAAGTTCATCCATCTTCATGCATTTCCTTCCATAGATCTATCTTCTTTCTCAATAGGAAGCAAAGGATTTGGAAATCAAGGGAGGAGATCTACATTCATCTATTCAATTCTTCATCTTCTTCAATCCAATATTGAGTTGAATTACAAGCATCTACTACATCAGATTTTGTCTTACATGATTTCCTTTTGGTCCTTGTATTGAGTCAAGGCTATTGCATTGACATATTTGATCTCATATTAAGTACAATTGCATCTACATGGAATGATACGTCTCCATTGTTAGATTTAATCTCTTCTACATTATAGTATTTCCTTTATTTCAAATCAACGTTAATTCCTCCCCCCTACAATTTTTCCCTTCTCTTTTGTGTGTAGGCGTAGGTCCGAAATACAGATTTAGCTACAAATCTAAGAACACAATTGGAAGAACTCTCTAGATCCATTTTATGTTCTAGATTCTGACAGTATCAGGGATAGGTCAAACCTTCGACCTATACCCTAGTATTCAAAGTGCAGAATCCAGTTTTAGAGCTAGAAAGACAATCAAGAAAAGTTGCCCATATCAACTTCATGTTTCAAATTTTGGTCACCTCAGGTACAGGTCAAACCTTCAACCTATACCTAGGTATAGGTCGAACCACTTTCAACCTGTTCCCAGAACAGAACAAAGAGTTACAGGTTTCAAAGCTGCAGGACACAGACTACTGGATTTGGGTATAAGGACATTTCGGGACTCTGACAGACAGAAAATCAGCATTTGAATACCTTCTTCTTCTTCCATTTTAGGTACACACATTCTTACTTCTATTTGAGTATTCATTAGTTTGTCTCATATATCTTTTGTTGATCCATAATGCATCACTTTGACAGGTTTAGATTTTGCCAGGTCACACAAGATAACATTCATGGCTTTTGCATTTTCTTCACTAATCTTCTTTCTAGCTTGATCTAGTGGGGTGTTGGAGCTTGATAACCATTCTCAACTTATTGCCAATATCAAAGCCTAGAACCATCAAATAAGTTCGCATCCTTATAATCTGTAATATACAATTTGATTCATTAAACAATGGAGCTCTATTTAGGAGAAACCTCTTCAACTAGTCATGTGTTTTGTGAAGGGCCCTCTCAGATACCTATTGATGACCACACACTTGTATTGTGAGGTTATTTATTTAAAATTAAACAAACACAATAATAGTGAACATACAAGATCTACACAATTAAGAGCACAAAATTTCTACCATCAAACTTATGAATGCTTATGCTTGGTAGGTATAATAGTTGACCTTGAAAAGGTTCTCCTATCCCTTGATTTGATTTTTTAAGGCTTGAATCCAGGTTGGTGGTTTTGTTGGGACTTTACTATTGATAACAATTCCTTCTTAAACCTGTCTAAATGAAGGATTTACAAATGGTTTACATAATATAACTTTAACAAAATGTATTGTTGTTTCATGTCCATTTGGAATTCTTTTCTCAATTTTAGGTGGTGGAAAATGAAATGGATCCTTAGATTTTGTGTAGAAAAATCCCCTAATCCTAAAGATAATGTCTTTGGTTTTTTTTTTTTTTAATTTAAGATTTATTAAGGTAGCAAAGTACTTGATGAGAGTTTATGTCTAACAATAAATTTCAAAGAACTAACCTTACCTAAAATTTCATAACATATCTAGAAATATAATTTAAATAAAATTTCCAAAAAGTATAGCATATATAGAAAATTAATGAAAAATAAAATTATCAAAATTCACTCCAGTTTGTAAGTTTAGGAAAAATGAAAATGTTGGCTCAAATTGTATCTTTAATACCACTTGTTATGATATATATTGGAAATAAATTCAAAAATAAAAAATACAAATCCACTTCCTCCAGTAATAAAATAATAACATAAAAATTCCATAATAGATTATATAATGATATGAGAGAGTTTTGTTTCTTATTTATAAGCTTAACTATATAAAAACATTCTCCTTTCATCCCAATTATGGAGGATTAATTATTAACTACTATTTATGTTAAGATTAAGCATGTAACGAATGCTTATCCTTATAAAATTTAAGCCCTACATAAATATATGCTTAGGAATGATTATTAGACTCATAAAACATACACAACTCTATAATATAAATTTACATTTATAGTAAGCAAACTAATCTAATCTTAAAAGAGTCCTAGACTAGATAGCTTAGAACTAGAACGGAAAGCCAAAGAAAACTACTAAACTTCACATGCTAGAATCTACAAACACGTTCAATGGATCAACAAACTAATGAATACTCAAATCTGCTCCAAATCACATCGCTATTTTATTAATCAAATAATAAAAGTTACAATGTTTCAGATACACTATAAAAGCTATTTTTTTTATAAAGCCTACTCAAAGCCTTCTTTCATAGTTGAAGAGAACACAGGATACATCAACCCTGATCTAATTTTATCCAAGTAATCTGCACCCTTAAATAGACTATAGCAAACTGCTAAACAAACAACTGTTATTCTAACATTGAAAAACAAACTACACAAAAAAAAAAAACAATAAATTTAGACAACCATGAATAGATTTGCCATGATATGGCAACCAAGAATAGTATGCACTCTGCAAAAGAGTGTCCAGGTACACCACATGTGTGCCCTTCTGCTAGAATATGCATTTTGAGGTACCATTATCTAAAAGTTAAAAGATAAGCTACAATCAACTATTTGAGACCTGAGGGTTAAGAAAAAGGAATTTGCCTTTGATATGCATATAAATACGGGCATCAAATTAGAATACTCTTTGCATAGTATCTAATATAATTACCCCACAACAGCTAGGTACATTAGCACCATTGTCATATGCTACAACAACAAATGGCTTGGTCCACCTACAAGATTTATGCTTACATGACACCTCTCTACCAAATCCATATGTAAGCCTTCTTTTAGGGCCCGTTTGGTTGGCGGAATTTGTGCATTGCTGGAATTGCCAATTCTGGAATTGAATCCATTCCGGGTTTGTGCTATTCTCAGAATGAATTCTAGAATATGGGCTTGTCCTGTTTGGTTCACCTGGAAGATGACTAAGAAGATGCAAATTCTGCGTTTGGTTCCACACAACTAGAATTGGAATTGGAATTTTGTTTTTGTACACATACACATATATACACGCACACACGTGTATATATACACACGTGTGTGTATTTATACACGTGTATATACATACACATATACATGTGTATATACACACGTGTACACATGTGTATATACACATGTATGTATACACACACATATACATACATGTATATATATACACATGTATACACATATACACGTGTATATATATATACACACACGTGTGTATACACATATATACACACATTTGTGTATATATATACACACACATATACACACATGTGTATATGCATATGAATATGTATATACACGTGTATATAAATGTGTGTATATACACTCATGTGTATATATACATACATGTATCTATACTATATATGTACATGTGTGTATATACACTCATATATATATAAATACACATATATACACGTGTATATATACATATATATATATATATACACATGTATATATACACGTGTATATATACACATGTATATATATACATCCTGATAGCAATATAATATTAACACAATAATGGGAATGAATTTTCCTTCACAAAATAATACTCTCAATTCCAATTCCAATTTTCAATTCCAATTCCAGGTCCTGAAGAGGAATTGTGGAATGCTCAAAAAGGCCCAAAATTAGAATCCGCATAACCCTATTCCTATTTTTCATTTTGGAACCAAACACTGAATTCGACAATACCAGCATGCCGGTATGCCAATTCCTACTCAATACCTAGAAACAAACAGGGCCTTAGGGCTTTTCTCTATTGGTGTTTTGTGTTTACCAACTTGTCTATGTTTAAACAATTGGATTTATCCAGCTCAGACCCCTCCTTTTAAGATTTTTTTTTTTTTGGCTTCTGTACATAAGTTTGTTTGTTGAAATCTCATTTCACTGCCAATATGCTATTGTAACTCGATGTTCTATTAAGACCCATTGGCCTACATTATTCATTCATGCCCACTAATATTTATTTACGTATTCTGTTCTTATTTACATAGTGCCTAACATGAATAGAGAATAAAGTTTCCCAAGATACTGCATAGGAAGTGGTTAATCATTTTTAAATGGTTCAAGAGTCAAAAGCACTACACTTTTTAAATGCCTAACATTATATCACCCAACTCAAAATTTGTTCACCGTGTATTTCATTAAATTTATAACCTTCTCTTGATTCATGCTAAGAGATTAAAGAGCACTGTTTCTATTTTTGCGACCATTTCAAACCTTTCAGCCTTTCAAAATTAGAAATAAACCAGACGAAAAGTTTTATCGAATGTCTCTCTTGTGTTATTATGATTATATCGAAAATGATCTAGTCTAGTTTTCTCCCAAACGCATCCATGCACGAACAAGAGCACAAGCAACACCCACAACCAATTTGATTGGATCCATGAAAATGCACAAGAAGCAAATAGGACGTGATTCCTAAAGAATTATTAGGTTCTGTACATGGAATGGGAAAACCCACCCAACGAGAAATACAGGAGACAAAAAGAGACAACTGCTAAAGAGTTGGATACATCCGCTAAAATGATAAACCTACCCAAACTAATAGATTTTGATGAATTCATTGGAGGTCATTCCCCATTTTATGAAACACAGCCACTAAGGGTGATGAATTTTAACATCCCTCAAACTGAATTGGTGTGTAGGACTTCCCAATGCCAATCATTAAAAGATGAATTCTAATTTGTTTTTAACTTCATTGCACAATATACCACTCAAGCTGCTATCAAAAAATTAAGATTTACTCCCTCGAGGGACAAAAAAAATTGCTGTATCATTTGAGGTACTACAAAAGATAACTGTTGGTGTTAATGAACCCACAAATAAGATAAACGCGAGGTGCGTTGGCATTAATACTACTCAGCATGTAACCCTTCTTCAAAAGGCACTTGCTCTACCTTACAAAGTCGATATTCAAACATGCCACCAAGAGTTTAAAAAAATTATCTGTGTAGCTGTTATTGTCAAAGAATTGGATATGGAACTATAATTATTGCATGCCCTACTCGTCTTTCACAAGAAAAAAACTCTTACACAAATGAAACTTAAATGATTGATGGAACCCATTTCTAACAATTTGATAAGCATCTCCTTCACATGCATTTTAGCTTGAATTAATAAGGCAAAAACGCACTAGATCTCCATAAATTTCATATCACCTGCAAGTCATGTCACATGCTTATCAAGCACTTACCATGATAATGACCTGGGTGCAAACCCTCAAGCACTTACCATGATAATGACCTGGGTGCAAACCCTCCTGGGCTTGCTACTTGTGTTAAAAACTTAAAACATGTTACACTATAACAAAAACAGGTCAAGGGCAAATTTTGGTATAATAGAAACCAATCAGACATGCCTTAAGCCAAGGAGTGTTCTGAGCTAGGTTGTATAGCCACCATGTTTAGTTGGTGACAGGGAAGCATTACAATTGAACATTTAAAAAAGAGTGTCAAGTGATCAATGTCACAGTCCCCAAGCGATTAGATTGGGTGAATCTTCAAGAAAGTTTGTGTGGTTCAATGAAGAGGTATTCGCCAAATGTCAAAAGACTAATAACTTTCTTCTCCACAATTTACACACAGCTTTCAAGTTCTAATTAATTTTGCCAAGCAATTTATTACAAAAATCAGCAGCATAAAGATGAATGATCGACTAGAATCGAGGATTCCTAGATAGCAAGATTATAGATTATACAATAAAATTATGAATACTTTGGATCCCTTCAATGAAACAGTGTTTTAAACAATGTGCAGAACCATACAACAGCAATTAAGCATATATACATACGGGTTTTGGTAGAACATTTATTAAGTGCCTTATATTATAAAATAGCATATGTCGACAATCCAATTTTTGATGCTAAATTTAAAACCCCTTTCATGCCATCCACGCACATGCTACACAACCTAGCATGCCATCCTTCTAGAATTAATATACTTCAGCATAAAAACCTTTCACAGAAACTTTTCTCACGAAAAATAAGATCAAGTTCTCTAAAAGAAATCAAATAGGTCGAATAAATATTCAGTTAAAATGCAAGGATATAGACTGTACCTTCAACCAAAAAGAGAGAACCTATCAATCAATATTAATACATTGTGGGAACCAATAACTGATCTGCATTCAGCATTTTTATTATTGAAGAAATATCATATCAAAATATAAATTATGGAACTTACTATACACATGATCCGCAAAACTCAAAACAGTGTACAGAGAGCCTGCCAAGAAAAATGAAAACTAGTTAAATTCCAGAAGTCCTATTTAAAAAAGATAATTTTTGACCCTCCTGAACAGGTACAATTGATTTTGTGAAGATGTTGCAAAATTTGTTACCAAAAAATGCAAACAAAGAAAAAACACATATTAAAGAAACTTAGAAATGAAAACACTATAATGAGATGGTAAAAGACAATAAAATAATGATAAGAAATCTATATCTTGACAGAGCAAGTAAAAATTACCAAAAACCATATAGTTTTAATACACACAAGTATTCGCAATCCAGATCACTTCACAAGTAACATGGCAGTACCTCATGATCCCGATCTGCTTGGTAAGTACTCTTCAAGATTAGCCAAGCATATTGCTAGGTTAAGCTAGCAGATTTTTCCTTAAATAATTGTGCCTTCCTATAGATTTGGATGAATTTTCTACGGTTTTCCTAGCTATATATTCTCTAAATTCATTTTTCTTTATTTTTTAATTTTTTGAAAAAAGGTTTTATCTAATCACAGAAAATACTACATATTGATGTAGAGTTCAAGAGAAAAATAGACAACGATGTTAGGCCACAATGGGCCCACAACGCAGGAGGTCAACAAGACTAACAAAGAAATCAAGTCCTCAAATACAAAGATGCCCAACATGGGCTGAATAAGGATGAAGAAGTCAGCTGTTCTGTCACCAAAGGAATTAAATTTTCTGGGAACATGCTGCCAGCTGATTTGGCCAAAATGTTGAAGAATCATGGAGAGATATTTTTGCACAGGATGTGATTGGACATATTTGAACATATTTTTATAAGAGCAGTATTGAATTATAACCCTTGGAATATCCATACATGTAAGGTTTGCAATATTTTCCTTGATTGCAAGAATAAGACCAAACTGGCAGCCCAAAAGTTCAAAAACATTGTTAGAGGCCTGTCCAAGATTTATCCAGAAATTTGAAAAAAAAAATTCCCGAGGATCAGCCACAACACTCCATCAGCCACAATCCCAGGATTCACTTTCGAGGCACTGTCAAAAAAGAGAGTAGAAGAGTTAAAGTACATCTCTGGAGCAGGGCAGCATTACTAATGAAGTCCAATATATTCTACATTTCGATAAAATGAATCTCAACACTGGTTAGAACTTTCACAATTTGTTTTCTTTTGAAAAGGTCTTGGCATTTTCCACCACAACCAGCTGGATTTTGTGTATCAAGTTGTGCGTTGGCATATTAATAGCTTCAAACATCCTTTAAATCCTGTAAAGCCAAATAAACCACATGCAAAAGAAAGAAATAGAGGCCATAAATTTTTTATAAGCAGCTTGCCTAGGACTGAGCTAGAGTAGCAAGAGTTCCATCACTAGGTACAAATAGTTTTGGAAGTGAACCCCAAAACAAAGAGAAAGGGAGATCCAAATAGAAGTAACTTCGACACAGTCAAAAAACAAATGCAATTGAGTTTCACAAGCCTTGAAGCACCTATGGCAAATATGGGGCCTCTAATATTCCTTTCGCCAATGAGAATCTCAGTACCAAACAAGCCACTAAAATTTTTACTCTGGGAGTAATTTTGTAATGGCAAACATTGTAGAAATATTGATCAAGAGGTTCATTCTCAAGAAGAAAGAGCACCCCTTCCCTAACAAAATAACAGCACGAGGAACAAATATCGCCCCAAATGAGAAAATCTGGACCAAGTGGATCAACTGGAGAGGTCCCATGATCCATTTTGCTCGAGGATACTATTGGCACAGCTCAATAGGGCCAATTATACTGCATTGGAAACCATCCTTTCAAAACACTGAATAGGGCCAATTATACAAGCTAATGTGAATCTATGTGTTAAGCAGAACATGGAATAGTGGTAATCTAAGAGGGATTACCATGATGATGGCCCATGTTCAAACCCCACTAGGATTACTCCTTCTAAGTATGTATTTGTAAGATCAAGCAGACATCCACTGGTCAAGGGTGGCTACAATTCCTAGCCATGTTTTGACAAAAAGACACCCTCTAGAAAAAATTCAATGTATCTCAATGCCATACTTCAAATTGTATCAATGGTTATGGCTTATAGGACTAGACTGAGCCTTTGTTTTACTGCTTTCGATTTTCATCAATGGCTTTAATAATGTGGTAAGATAAATTCTTAGTCCAGGGACATACACTTGAGATCGTGTTAGAGCAAATTAATATGTAGAAGAACTGTAGGTAATGGAACTAGGTACCTAATATGAATGCACGGCTTTGGCTGAATAAAAGATGATAAGGTTCCTTAATTAAAAAAAGACTTAGATGAAAATTCATCCTTAATATAATTGTGAGCAAGCAAAAAAAGAAACAATCACAAATTAAATTAACCAGAAGCAATTGTAATTAAGTTGCATGAAAACATTCACTAGAATAGTGTGGCTGCAAATGTAGGAAGACAGTCACCATGCTGCAAGTGCAAGTGACAAAGTAAAAGAATTGCTTTGCTGCAAGTTACTAAATTTCATGCAATAAATGAAAAATGTAAAATCATGCAATAATTGATAAATAATAAAAACTTACAACACACCACAATGAAAAATGTATCAGTCACTGACAGAGCAGTAAACGGTTCCCTTTCACCTCCATGTTATGATAATTTGAGAGGTGCTTTGCTGAATCAATTGTACTCTGTTTTTATTATTGCAAAACATATTACAAGTTTATATCATTGAAATCTCTATCTCCATCTATTATGGCCCCATATTTATATCAAATGGTCAGATTCTTAAAAGAAATTATAGGATTTTAACAAATAAGGCACATCCTATGGATGGCCTTTCAAATTAAACAGAAAATATTAAAGTCAACTTCCCCCATTTCTGTTGCTGAGTTGGGCAGATCAATGACACAAGATATCTTTGGGGAATCAAGTACTGACATAACTATCTCCAGGGAATCTTGCTACTCGTAGAATGCACGCTAAAGATTGGGTTGTTCAGTAATTTTGTTCAACCACCACTGTAGCAACTAAACTTGCAGCATCTTCATCAAAAATGGGCATTTCTTGTAATGAACAGATATCACCAATTGCCATCTCCTCTATCCTGGCAAAAGGTTCATATGAGCAAAATGATTTAGATTCACATAGAACAAATTCACACAGTTATAATTCATAATTAAAAAAACTCTCTATTGCATACTATTTAACCACTAAAGCATATTTGAACAATTATAATACTATTAGCTAATTTATTATTTTAATGACATAACTATGAATAATTGGGCATAAAAGGAAGGAAAAAGGATTAAAACACTGGGAAATTAGAGACAGCTTTAAGACTCATCATCACCCAACCACCTAATTGAATTTCACATTCTCATGCAATCTAACGAGAGGTTTGCCTATCATAGGTATCAAACTATAAAGAGTCGAAAGTGATGCTTCACCTCATTGATAGTATCCTTTAATCTGTCCACACTTTTTCATATTGTTAAATAATTGAACAGGGTGTATGTTAAGGTTAATCTCTTGACACACAGGAAGAGGTGTCCAAATAACAAATGGACATCATTTCAATCCAATTCACTTTATGCTTGCATCTTCTATCGTGTTCAAATAATGTCTAAATTACCTCTCACGAGATGGCAAGCAAGGTATCTCATGGATTCTATTATTTTTAATTTAGTTCTCCCCACCTTTGTTTATATTCCTTCTCTACTCCTATTAATAATCAAGAAGATTTCTCTCGCCGCCCTTTGCCTAATTACCATGCATTAATTGTTTTGTTTAAAGTTTATGTATAAATTTGTAATTTTGTATACATATGTCGTAGATGGCTGTTACAACATGTTCACTTCTAATAAGCAATCTACCATTTCCACCTCTATATCATATAGCAATTTCTCCTTTCTCCATTGCGCATCTCTAGACAAATGACAAAAATGATCTCAATTGTACATCACCTACATAGAGATTAAGATTCCACCGCAGTTCATTGATCATGCCCTCCACAAGTTTTATGCTCAGAATGTTAAATGCTTGATGTTCAATACCACGTTGTATGACATGACCAAGATTCAATACTTTATGAAACAAAATCCCACTACTCTATAAGGAATTTTTACTCATCGTCACTTTTTTCAATCCCTAGGAGAAAGATAAGAATGAAGTTTTGCTACAACTAAATAATTAGCAAAATCTAACAACAGCAGGCTTTTAGCTGGAATTGCAAGAGGTGTTCATATAGGAAAAAATCATCACCTAGTTCCTTTGAATTACCTGGAAACCTGTACAAGTAATCTACAACTAAAATTTTCATGACCAAGTGTGTCAAGTATCATAATATCGAATTCTTGAATCATCCATTTAATAATTCTTCCTATGACTACTGGCTTATTCATAAGAAATCAAATAGCTGAATGATTTGTACATAGATTGGATAACCAAAAATAGAAATGTACAAATTTGTTGATAGAAAAAAAACTGCCAAGAATTATTTTTCAGTTACTGTGTACTGAGTTCAACACCAATAAAATGTTTACTTAATGTAATAGATAAGAAAGGAGAATTTTTACTTAATGTAATAGATAGGATAGGAGTCTTTACTTTTCTTTTGACCAAGCACAATGCCCATAGTTGTATCTGATGCATTGGTATAAATGTGCAAGGATAATGCCCAATTAGGTTCTCATAGGACAGGTGTAAAGGCAAGCTTTTCTTTTATAACATCTAAGGCATGCTGACATTTAGTTCCCTAGTTAAATTCTGCATCCTTTGCCAATGAATTAAAGAGAGGTGAAACAGCTTTATTGAAATCTTTTATAAACAATAGTAATATCCTGCAGGTCCCAAAAAGCTTCTTACGTCTTTTTTCCTTTGTGGGGCAATACAATTTTATTACTCTTACCCTAAGCAGGGTCCAACTCAATACCTTTTTCAAAGATATAGCAACCCAAAACAATTCCTTCCCTTGTGAGCATACGACATCTCTAGTGGCTGAGAGAGATTTTTGTATCTTTGCATTTTTGGAGGACTGTTTCAAGGTTAGCTTTAATTTCCTCAAAAATACTACTATAACAATGAAATCATCCATGTAAATATGCATACCATGATAAATTAGATTAGCAAAAATACTTAACAGTGTTGAATGTCTCAGACAACTGAGAGGAGGGGTGAATCAGTTGTAGATTAAACTTTTATCAATTTCATAGATCCAGATCCAGCAAATTAATTCTTTAACCATTCAATCAAATCAGATGTAAACGTGAATAAGCACACACATGAATCATACACAATGAACACACGTGGAAAACCCAAAGATGGGAGAAACCATGGAGAAGCTAATTCTCATGAATACAAACACTGATTAAGGTGACACTGGTTAAGGAGATTTTTACAAAAGGTGGGCTCACTGCCAGAATGCTCATTGCGGGTGGGCTCACTACCAGAATGCTCACTGCCCTGAGAAAGAAGAGAGAAAAAGGGAATCCACCACTGAAGCACACCTGCTGGAAGAAATCTTTGGCTCATTGCCTCCGGTGTCTAATAGCAACAGCACACACGCTTATTCACAACCCAACTTCACACTTTCGCCAAACTTTGCACAGTGTTTGACAAATCTTCTTTCCAACCACTTCCTTACCAATCCATCACAATCATCCCCTTATTTATATTGATCCTTAAAATATGAAATCATCAAGTCGACCAACAAAACATAATTTGAAATAGGTCCAAACTAAACATTCACACGGTGGGGAGGAATGAAAAGTGGACCACACCACATGCACTACCTCAACCAAACCACATGTTATCCATATGCCGCAAATGCCGAAGCCCAAGAAGAAATAATACCGTTAGCAACCACACCTCCAAACTGCATCAACACGACCCAAACACAGAATATTACAAATTAAAGCATTGAAATGTAAGAAACCAAACTAACAGTACTATATCCGAAACATAAGAGAATTCTAGACCACAAACATCATTGATAACCTCACCAGAACAAATTTTTCAAAGCACCAACCATCCAGAGCACTAGCCTCCAGATCAACATATCCACAAAACCACAACTATAACATATCAAAAATATTGAGCACCATCCAATCACCAAAGCAGTATGTTGCCATCAATGACAACTATACAGAAACAGCAAATAGCAACAACATTAACAACTCTGCAACACCATCAGCTCTACTATCTACAACAACAATAGCAACAACCATGCTTATCATTGCAGCAGCAACAACATTAACAACAGTTTTGCAACAAACTCCCCCTTTCAACAAACAATACCCTATGGCATAGATCAATTTGTCGTAGACTTATTAGCGATATCGGCGATAACTTACAAACATATCGCGATATTTGCTAAAAATATCGGTCGCGGTCTGCTTATAGGAACTGACGGCCCAAAAAAGGTGAAAAGTAATTTTTTTGTTTGCAAATACCAGTTTGGAGAGGAAAAAAGGGTTTGGTGGAGAAAGAACTTGATTTGCAGCGTTGGAGAGCAATTTTTTTTGGATATGGAGTGGATTCGAAGAGATTTTTCAAGCAAATTTGGATTCACAAGTAAGTTTTCAAAAATCTTTTTCTTTTTATTTTTAAATCATTTGTCTTGTCATAGTTGCATCTAAGTTTATAAAAACTCTATAATACCATTTCCAATGTACTCTAACTCATTTTAGAGTGTAATAAACAAGATCTAACACCATTTTTTAACAATTTTTGCAAGAAATTTCATTGTTTTCTCAATAATTTCATATTTTCTTAAAAAATACATAACCTAACACTTTTTTTTCTTTTTTTCTTTCAAGTTTTAGCAATGTTTAAACTTATTTAAAGTTATAAACCAATTTAGTTTGTTTTCAAATTTCTTTATTACATTTATAAATTTGTGCCTTCAATTTGTATGTGTAGGTTGATATTACATTAAAATGACAAATAGGCATAGCTCAACAACTGGGTCAGTCGCCAGTACCTCAATAGACACATGTCCACCTGGATATGTAGGCACGCGTCCTAAAGGGGCTAGAGACAAGGCATGGAAATATTGCTTTGAAGGACCTAAATATAATATTGTGATATGCATAAAATGTGAAAAGCTAACTAGTGGAGGCATATCTTGTTTGAAATACCACCTTGGAGGGATCACAAGGCATGATACAAGGGTTTGTGAGGCTACCACGAAAGAAATAAAGAGAGAGATGAATGCCTTACTCGCTACTGGAGAAGAGAAAAAGTTGCAAAGAGAAAAAGCAAAATTGGCCATGAGGGCAGCCATTTCTGAATCTCAAGGTATCCCATGTTTCCTTTTTAAGAATCATTTATTATTTTCTAATCATCATTATTAGTTTGGATTTTGTTAAAACAATGATCATAATGAAATAATGTGGATTGTGACCACGTATCCCAGTCAACTTAGAAGAAGAAGAAGCACTTGAGGGCATAGTGGGCTCTCTTCGTGGCCCACGTATCCGCAAATCTACCATCCCCTCGTCCACCACTTCTGTTGGTTCTAGTAGACTACCACCATTGCCACAGAAATCTTCTATAGATAGTTATTTTGTGCACAGAAATATACCTGGTGCACAGCCATCATTGGAGGCTACTGGGTGGACAGTGAGGTGCATCAGCAAGTTGACATTCAATGCTCCGATTTCTGGTATTTCAACAACATCCCCTTCAATGTTGCCGCAAGTCCCCGTTGGCTGAATTTTGTGACAAGATGTACTGTAGCGGGAAAGGGCTACAAGGCGCCTACTCCAAGAGAGTTGAGTGGGAGGTTAGTTCACTTGTTTTAATTTTTAAATATTTTACAGTTTTACTTTTACAACTTTTACTTATTTTTGTTGAATATGAGTTATTTTTTAATCAAATTTGTGTACTTGTAACTCAACAATTAACATTAATTTTACTCTGTGCTTGTAGGTTGCTCAAAGAAGCAATTATTAGGGCCAAAGATGTGGTAGAAGACCAAAAATTACAATGGAAACAATTTGGCTACACCATTCTTTCAAATGGATAGACGGATGGAAAAAACCGTACCATCATCAATTTTTTTATTTCTTGCATGGATGAAGTGATCTTTTTGAAATCCTTGGATGCCTCCAACAAGGTAAAGACAGCTGAAACTTTGGCTCTAATATTAGAGCAAGTTGTGATGGAGGTGGGGATTGAGAATGTTGTGCAAATCATAACCGACAATGCAGGGAATTATGTGGCAGCGGGTAAGATCCTCCAAGGAAAATATGGTACATTTTTTTGGTCTCCTTGTGCAGCGCATGTCCTTGACCTTCTTTTGGAGGACATAGGAAAATTGGATTGGGTGAGACCAGTTGTAGAGGATGCAAGAAAGATAACAAAATACATTTACAATCATCCTTGGGTTCTC
>MU227786.1:284625-305797 GCA_018584345.1 Thuja plicata
TCCATACATGTAGTTTGTTTTATTTTTTTATCAGTTTTTTCATGGCGTTCAAGATTTCTCTTCAATGATTTCATTATTTTTGTATGGCCTGGACGGTTTCATTATCTCAATGTCAAGGATTTCATTTGACTATGAAATGATTATCTTAATGTTGTTGATGGTTTCATTAAAATTATTTTCAATAATTTTTTGTTTGGCCTCCAGGGTTTCATTATGTTGTAAGATGATTAAATCTCTATGGCATTAAGAGGCCTAGGATGAGATAAAGTCTCTCTTAAGGATTATAGAGATGGATACGTCCTAAAGGGATATCCATAAAGGCCTGCAAAGAGATAAAGTCTCTACCAAGAATTATAAGGGATGGATAGGACCTAAAGGGATATCCATAAAAACCTGGGAAGAGATAAAGTCTCTCCCAAGGATTTTGGATGCATCCTAAAAGGGTATCCTTAAGGTCTAGGATAAGATAAAGTCTCTCCCAGGGATCATAAGGATTATTCATCGGGAGTACTCCTCATGGAACAAGGATCCAAGAGGTACTACAAGACATCAAGATAAGTTTCCTCTCTGGTTTATTTTCAGTATTTTAAATTGAATATTATGATCTTAATATATGATAAGTTTATATTAATAAATATATTGTGACTCTAATCTCGAACTTGAAATTGTTGCTGCGGGACTGAAAATGGTACATCAACCATATCATAAGGATAAGTCATTTAATTGCTTGAGGACAAGCAATTTCGGGAAGGGCAGACTGTAATGTCCCCCTTTTCTATAGTAAGATTTAATAATAAACAATAATAAGTATATTACTAAATGAATAAATTATAATATAGTAATAAAAGAATGTAATATTATATCTTAATAAATAAATATATTAAATAATAATTATATAATCAAGAGAATAATAATAAAAGATTATTTTATAAATAAATGAACAAATAAAATAATATGATATATTATTAATATAATAGTATAATTTATATCATTAATATAATAATATATATATTATAAATAAATATAATAATTAAATAATAAATTCCTAAAAGAAAATAATAATATGATAAATTAAAATAATATAATATAATCTTAATATAATAATATTTATTATATAATCTATTAAACAATGTAATAATATTAATATAGTTATTAATATTAGTAATAATAAATCAAATATCAATAAATATAATTATCAATATTAATACAATATTAATATTAACAAAATAATATCAATAATATTAATATAATAAATCAATATCAATAATATTAATATTAAATATTAAATCAAGACTTGGAAAGTCACGACCCTTTGTAAGAATATTTAAATGACATGAAACTAGCCTAATAATTTACAAAAGGACGTAAATGCAAAAATGGAAAATCATTATAAAATGAGTATTGAATAAGCTTACGTTAATATAAGGAATATCCCCTCCTTAAAATAAGAAATTAAAGAAAATGTTACAAGTTGTAATTTCCAAGTGCAACCCAAACACTTATTGAGAATTTTAGAACAAATCAAGTAAGGTTCTAAAGTGGGGTCATTACATTCCAACACACTCAATCCAAGGTTAAGAAATCAATAAGTGTTTTCAAATTAATGAAATTCATAAAGGATGAACATACAAATTGATTTCAACCACATATTCAGCTTGATATAAGCTAAGAATTTTAACAAATCTATCATAAGCTTTGGCATCTTCACTAATTTGTACCATTTCATTTGCCCATCGGATTCTTTTAGCATCATCAAATGCACTCTTATAAGCTTTATGATCATAATAACCTAATTTCCTATGTGTAACTTTCTTTATTTTAACAATATCTGTCATCTGCAATTAACCAACAAACTGATTAGACCAAAACATCTTCTGTTTTTTGCAATTTCAAAACTAGAGAGAGTGTATGCAAAAAATTTCTACAAATGCAATTTCTTTTTTCAAAAAATGTGAAATTCTTTTGCGTAAATGCACAATTATTTATAGTAAATGCGAAATACTTTAGCTCATATGCACAATTATTTTGAGTAAATGCAAAATTATTAAGATCATATGTAAAAATATTTCACGACATACAAAAATAATTGATAACAATATTATGATTAGATGTGAAATTATTCTTAGCATATGCAAATTAATTCTCTGTGAATGTGAAAGTATGTGCGAAAGAAAATTAAGCAATTTCGAGATAATTTTTAGCATCTACGAAAATATTTTCTATGTATGTGAAACAATTGTTTGTATATGCGCTCTACTGCTGCACTTTTTCGAAACCCGCATAAAATCTGCAGTGAAAACAACTCACAAATTCATCAGAATCAAAGGCGTGGACCTCACAATGGGTTCCATTTGGGTGTGTGTAATTTGAATACTACAAATCTTCATAGAACATTAATATGATCTTTCAAATCAAATAAAAATATATTACTAGTTAAAGCAATGAATTGAAAACAATCATGAGCATTCTATGGCTCTCTAGTTCTAAGGACTTGATTAATACTCTCAGTTGCAAATTGAATCTCAAGTGACAAATTAGAAAATGAGATTATGAGATGAATTAAACTATGATGAATGCAGATACTATGCTAAATCATCAAGAACATTAAAATGCAATTACAATTTTCCATTGTAACAATGCTCAAAATGAAGAATTGATATACAAACTAGCGTTATGTCTATGATTTTGATGGAATTTGATGTCCAAATCAACATATATACCTTTGCTAAGATGACAGTGGATGCACAAACTAACATTATGCAATTACTCTACATGAAGGTGGATGGTTTTTACTCTAATTATGCATCATATTTATAGGATTTCCCAAGGTGTAGGGAGTGAGTTCAATTAACCATGATCAAGGTATAGTTGAGTTTAATGATTTTCAATGTGTCTCCTTTGGATGGACACGATTCCCTTTTAAGATTAAATGGTTAAGATAGCGAAGCCTTGGAGTGATCCATCTGCACTTGGCTCTTGTCTCCCGTTGGTCAATTTTTTTTTCGTCATGTAGTGGTAGGTGAGACTTTTTAGGAGGAATTAATTCAAAGAATTAATTAAATCGACCATGTATGATATTCCAATGAGTTGGAATTAATTAATTGATGAATTATGTAATCAAATGATTAATTCAATTACATAATTAATTAATTTTTATTTAATTAAACTATATGGCTTGAATTTAATTATATTTTCTCTTTGACCATTTTCAGGTGTATACACATATGTACGTGTGCATTTACTAAGGACATACAACTTCATTTCTATATGTATATGTATATGTATTGGTTTAGGACATAGCTATCTATACATTTCCATCTTTCAAACCATATGGTTTCAAGCGAGAAACTGAAAAAATAATAGACAATAATATATATGACTGAAACTAGTAGACAATAATGGGGTTCACCACTTAGTGTGTTGATTAAGTTGTAGTGTTGTTGTTGTCCCCACCCAGGTTCAAACCTCTATTGGGTCATTGTGAGAGCGGTATTGTGCCTTCGTTGATCCAATGTGATCGTAAGTTTGGGCCTCAACTTTGTAATAAGGGGATGAGGTCCCCTAGTTGTGGCCTCACTGGTTCATAGATCTAGGTCAAAAGCATTTAATGTGGAGCCAAAAGGAGTGTCATGCCAACGTCATTGGTACCATACACTTATTAAAAAACAAGAAACCAATTGATAATAATATATATGACCGAAACATATACAAATTAGGTTCCAAAAATAACAACAGTAGCAACATGACATTTATAATCATATCATATAACACAAAATTAACATTTGTGTTATAAATGGGAGTTTTGAAATATACCAGCAATGACATTAACACATTTTATAAGCATATCAAAGTTATATATTAACTCAAACTACATCCATAGAGGTAACAAAATCAACTTGTATCACGCCAAAGTATCTAATCTTATTTGCACGAAAAATAGCAAAAAAAACCCGCTACATCGATCAAAACACAAAATTCATCACACTTATTCAATTGCTCATATGAGTTTGAAAATTAAGAGGTGTCACATATCCATGGGAAATATAGTCTTTCCCACTTGTACTTGTAGTTTGTTGGTTAGGATGGGCTTCTAGGCAACTTTCTTGGCATCTAAACTAAGTTGCAAGTTCCTAGGGGCGGTCCCAACTTGCAAGGCATTGATAGTCGTATAGAGTGGGGAGTAGATGGTCATCATATAATCTACAATCGACTGTGTTACTTCCTCTAATGCGCTCTTATATTTATCTTTCTCCACTTGTTTTTCTTTCTTTACAGTTTCCTTGCGTTCTCATTTAACCTTCGCCCGCTCTTGTCTCTTTAACCTCTCCTCTTTGTCTTATCCTCTTCTCCTCATCTTCTTGCTATTTTCTTGTAGCTTTGTCCAACCTCTTTTCTTCCCTTTGTATTTGGTTAGCTTCACATTATAGCTTCCTCTCCATCATTTGTTATTTTTTATGCCTTTATAAGTCCTCATTCTTCTTCCTTTTCGCCTCTTAGTCATTAAGAAATTGAATGTACTCATCGAATGTCTATATTTGTGACTTCCTACTCAGTTGAAGCACTCTTATACAACCTCCATGCAATGAAAAAGTCACCCGCTGCACTAGAAGTTTTAAGAATTGGCTCATCGACCTTGTCAATTGTTGCCCATCCTCTTGGGTGCATGACACATAGTCAACTTCTTGATCACTTGATCCATTTTCATCTTCACAATATGTACTAGTCTCCTTATCCCAATCCCTTGCATTCGTGAAATAATAGATTACATCTACTAGATCAATTTCAGGTGGGTTTGACATGGAAAGGGTAACTTCATTTATCATGAAATTTGTTTGCACTCCAATATTTATGACTACTTCCACAAGCCACTCTGGTTGGACATCTTGTGTTGGAAGACTCAAACCTTCTGATGTGGTTTCCATACCCTCATGGCATGTTTCTTGCACAACAAGGATGTCTAATTAGTTGGTCTGTGGTAAAAAATTGAGACCTTCAATTATACCCTCTTCAATATCATTATCAGGTCTGTAATTTTGCACAAATACATCAATGACGCCCTCGTTGTAGCCTTCCAACTACAAGCAAGTCTCTACTACAATGTGCTTTGGTCAAGTTTCAATTGTAACTACATCAACCTATGTTCTAGAAGTTTGCACTTCATCTTGAACATCGAAGGTCTCACTTGGCTTCATATCCTTCTCAAGTGTAGACTGGTTCAGTGGCCAAATTCCAATCCCATAGAAGCCACTTATAATGTTCCATGGTGTCATTGTCCTTGAATGCGTTGCTTGCAAGAGTTGCTAACTCTTCTTGTCCCATTTCAATGTGGACGTTATTTGACATCTATATAGTTCTTTTCTATTTGAAGCAATTTTTGAAAGGAGAGAAATAACTGACATTAAGTGGTTGTAGCATGTGGTTGGTATGAGTAGGTAGTGTTATCAAGTTGATTCCTAAGCGCTTTGCTTCTTCAATTTTCTTGAAGCCATGTGGTTGCCATGACCGTCAAAGATAAGAAGGGCCTTATTACTAGGTAAAACCCCACTAGGGATGGATGCTGCAAAATATTGTAACCAATTAAGAAACAATTTCGTTGTCATCCATGCATGCACCTGCCTCATAGTTCACTATGCAATTTCTAATGTACCTCTTTGATTTGAACAAGTAAAACCTAGAAATATTCATCCTAGTTGCACTAACACAAGCCAAGACCGGGATCCACCTTCTACTTTTTGATATTAGGTGCAATACACATCTCTATCCAATTCTAGCAATCACTCTCATGATATAGTTCCTACCATCTTGCACACTAGTCTTGTCGCAATTTCAAATTCTACTAGATCCACAGTGGTTCAAGTTGTATATGTTCTCTAGGTTGTCATAGAATGATGACATAATAGATGGTCATATCATAACTTCTTTATCTTTGTCTACTCCTTTATCTATTCTCATAGTCAAATTAGGGTGCCTGCATTGAAATCCAACCCACCATGATTTTCTTTATATGCCATTTTTGAAGGGGTTGGGCCTATTCCCACAAATTTGGGCAACAATTGATTGTAGTTGACTGATATGTAGTTCATGCCCAATTTCAGCCATGTCCTTGCACCATTGAACAAATTCAACCTCCTCTTCTGCAAATAAAATGGTACATGGTCCATCACCTTCATGGTTGTAACTCCTATCAGCCATGCCCTCAAACTGGTATTGGGGGCATTATACTTGATTGTTGCATCTCTGATTGACATGTTGTTGTCTTCTACATTGGCAATTGCTTTTATCATATCAATTATAGGCCACTTTGCTCTTGGCTTTGATTGATGAACATGTTCCACAATAGTTTCAAGAACATGATCTGGTTGCACGTTAGGCTGAGCATCACATCTGATGTTCGTTTCTTCAGTATAATAAAAAAGAAGTATTTTTTTTTGTTGGGGATTGTATTCGCTTCCTCAATGAAGTGCACTCTATGAGTAACTCTAACTATTTGCCTTCATCCTAATCTCATTCCCCTTCTACCTCGTGCCATGAATCTCAATTTACTTGCATAAACATGTTAGTCAATAACACAAACATCAACTTAAACATCATCAACAACATAAACATGTTATTCAATAATAAATACATCAACATAAACATCATCATCAACATTAAAATGTTAATCAATAACAGACACATAACATTCATGATTCAAAAACCTCAACATAAACGTCATCATCAACATAAAAATGTTAGTCAATAATTGAAACATACATGCATGGTTTAGAAGGCTTTGGACTACAATGCAACATACAATGTATCATGAGTATATGTATCCATATATATACTTAAACAAATAAATATGTATACAGACACATATGAGCCCACTCACATTTTTCACTTTTGCATTAGGAAAGGGTGGTCACTTAACTCCCTCACCACCCTTTTATGTCCACTGTCGGCCATGTACATGCCTTCTCTTCGATGCATTGCCCAACATTATGAAACCCTTAAAACCCAAGTTTTCATTGAATTTGGGAATTACATAATTTTGTAAAGAATATATGTACATGTGTATATAATTATATATATATATATATATACATAACTATGCATACATATATATAATTATGCACACATATATAATGACACCCTCCATGACATACAAAGAATTATTTATTTGCAAATATGTATGACATATATAATGACACATATATATGTACATATAATTATTTAACTATCAAATGAAATAAGTAAAATAGAATCATTTTAGTGTAACCCTATGAATATCCCTTTAGGACTTTCCATCTTTATAATCCTTATGAGAGACTTTATCCTATCCTAGGCTTCTATGGTTATTCCTTTAGGATGTATTCATCTTTATAATCCTTGAGAGAGACTTTATATCTTCCGAGGCCTCTATGGATATCCCTTTAGGACTATCCATCTTTATAATCCTTAAGAGAGACTTTATCTCATCCTAGGCCTCTATAGATATCCCTTTAGGATTATCTATCTTTATAAATCTTAGGAAAGACTTTATCTCATCCTAGTCCTCTGTGGATCTCCCTTTAGGATTATCCATCTTTATTATTCCTGTTAGAGACTTTACCTCTTTCTAGGCCTCTATGGATATCCCTTTAGGACTATCCATCTTTATAATCCTTGGGAGAGACTTTATCTCTTCCCATGAATATGTGTGCATGCAATATTGGATGTATGTCGACTTGTTCCTATTTAAACATTTATGATGCAGAATAGTTCATCGAAGGAAGCCATACTAAGCACACACCTGTATGCTTATCTATGAAGACCCGATCCTACAGCTAAAGGAGCAATAATGGAACCAATTCAGGAATACAGTTGGTGACAGCCAAGGGAAGATTAAGTCAAAATGTTGTTCCTAATTCTAAGAAAATCTAGGAAGTAGTAGGAAGTTGAATCTGTTCTTCATGTTTGTTGAAACAGTTCTTGTTCCTATTGTTGTGGATGACTTCACTCCTACTTCTTATTGCAGTAATGAATCTACCTATTCTCTTGGCGTGATCAGTTAGTAGTTAGATTTCTTGTTTTATAAATAAGCTTCACTCTCCTATGTGAGAAGGAAGGTCATTAGTTAATTCTATTATAGTAGATTCAGAGATAGTGTATATTGTTATGTTTTTCCAATTTCATGCATACAATCATACTTGTTTCATATGAATAAAATAATGAAGTGTTGAAGATCCATTTTCGTGTAATTGAATTATAGATACTCATCCAAGGGGGGCCACTTGGTGATTAATCCTTGGTAGTGTTAGTTTTATTTCCCGCAACTCGTCGTTTCAATTCCAATGTTTATCTGTTCCTACAACCAAAGAGGGCAGAATAGTTAAAACATTGTAAATCAAGCATCAAGTATTTTTCCTCAACATTAGTATTTCGGTTTAGTTATTTTTCCAAGTATTTACTTCCTGCAACAATAAATTAAGTTTGCTTTCAACTCTTTATTTCATGCAGCTTCATAGCTAGCATGGCTTAAGCAGGCACTTAGTGCATATATCTTGTAGACCCATTTCAAGTAATACATCCATGGATTGATGATTAAATAAGCCTTCATAACAAGGAGGATAGCTGCTCGGATAGGATGTCTAATCCCTGAGTTTTGTAAAGAACCTAGTTATTGATCCCTTTGTGAAGTCAAGCACACATGATGAAAAATCTAGTTCCTCTAGGTCAAATGCATCAAACAAGGATAAATAAAAAGAGTCAAGTCCTTCAAAATCAGAAAAAGGGAAAATAAAGAGAGGTACATTGCTTACACATGGATATGGTAATGAGGAATTTTGAGAAGAAATTGAAGCTTCATCATAAGAGTAGGAGAATATTCCTTGTCAATGGTAAACTTATCACCTTCTCCTAGGTCTTATGGAAGACCTTCAACTTCACAAATCAAAGAACCTTCACTTCCTCAAAAATAGAATGGCAATTTTGTAAGTCCTAACACGTCCTTGGTAGGAGAACAAGATGAAAATGAAATCCTAGAATGGTTGTACAAAGATGAATAAATAAAATCAAGTGAAAGAGCACAATATATAAGTATTCCCACACATCAATATGGGAAGGGCTTCAAAATCCTGCAAAAGATGGGGTATGAAGGACCGTGTCCTCTTGGAAAGAGAAAAGAAGGAATAATAGAACCCCTACAAGTCACCTTCAGGTCTAACAAGGAGAAAACCAGAGTTAGATATCTTGAATTTGGTCATATCGAGAAGAATTCCCATCATATCCATGAGAAAATTCTCAAGCTACAATCATATAGTGATGATGACTTTGTAGTGGGAATGAGATTCATTGTTTGAAGAGTCTTGCCATGATAAGGAAGTGGTTTTCATTCATTCCTATACACCTACATCTATGGAAGAACATAGGTGACCTCAAGGAGTGATATAAAATCAAAGACAACCATACACACCCTCATTTCTGGAAGGACAAATCTCAGGGTATGTACTACTAGATAGTGGATCACAATATGTAGAAGAATACTCAAGTGAGGAAGAACATGATCCAATCTCTATGAACCATCTCGAGGAATCTCATGTTATTGAACTTAACAATACAATGTACGAGGTAGACCATAATACCACAAGGACCTTAACCTTAATAGACCTAAACCCATCCAATGATCATTTACCTTTACTACATCTCGAACTCATTGATTGGGAACAAATTGAACTAGCTGAAATGTACACTTTTCAAAATGATTATTCCATTACCTTATACCTTAACACAATTGAACCATCTTCCACCAGTGAACTTTATCAAGAGGCATCAACAAGGGGAGATGTCAAGTCTCTTAGTCAAAAAAGTAAAAAGAAAAATCAAAGTTCTAGTGGTGAAAACCACCATGTGGCAGTACTAGATCACAAAAAAAATTAAAAATAAGAGATGATTTGAAGATGAAAATATCATTGAGGCATATAAGGATGAGAGACTTGACATACTTCTATAGCATTATGAAGAAATATTTTCCATCTTGATAGAACTAACAGAGAAGTGAATATTGGAACAAAAGAAGACCCTAAGATCATCAACTTAGCAGTATCCCTATCCAAAGAAGAACGACAACAATTTATAGATTTCTTCAAGGAAAGGCAAATAAAATTTGCTTGGTCATATGTCGACATGCCCATATTAGATCCTAAATTTATAATGAACCATATAAATATTTCTCTAGGAGTCAAGCTAGTAAAACAAAAGCTAAGGAAAATGCACCCACATGTGACATTGCTAGTAAAAGAAGAACCTAAAAAACTCTTAGATATCAGCTTCATTCGATCGATTTCTTATGTCAAATGGATTTCAAACATTGTGCCAGTTTATAAACCTAAAAAAAGTATAAGAGTTTGCACAAACTTCAGAGATTTAAATAAGGCATGTCCAAAAGATGACTTTCCTCTACCAAGCATTGACAATATTGTAGATCTTATAGTTGGACACTCTATGTTATCATTAATGGACAAATTTTTCGGGTAACTAGATAAAGATTACTCTAGAAGATCAAGAAAAGACAACCTTCACATGTGCATGGGGTACTTTTCAATTGGAATGTTATGCCCTTGGTCTCAAAAATGCTAGAGCAACTTATTAAAGAGCAATGATCTATTGATAGAGACAATGTTTCAAAAGATTGGGAAAAACTTAGAAGTGAAAGAATCCATTGAGGAACCAAAAAAGATGTTGGAACTTGAACACCAAAATAAAAAATCACAAGTGAAGGTCAAGGAAGATGAACAAACAAAGACGTAGCAAAGTGCGCAGAAGCAAACCATGGAGAAACTCATTGTACAAATCAAATAAATTCAAGTTGAAGATAAAGATTCTTTGGTAAACAAAAAAAACTTATTGGTTCCTACCGGTTTCATGTGGTAGAAAAATATAGATGAAGTGAAGATGGAAAGGGTTCCACTTGTTGATTGTGAAGAATTCAAGTTTGATGAATATGTTTCAAATCATGTGCTACCTTTCAAACTTTTGAATTGTGAGCCATCAATTGATGAGCATGTACTTGAAGAGATTATATTGGGTTTCCTTGAGCTGGGAATCTTAGGTCACAAAAATGGTGGTGTTGAGAATATTTCAACTGATTCTCTTCAATCGAAAGAGGTTGAGTATTTTTTTCACACCCTAAGGTATAGAAATAATCCAGACTCATTGCTTCGTGTGTCATAAATTTTTTATCATCATGGAAAGCATACGAAAACAAGTGATGAAGTAACAGATACAACTTATAGTAAAGGGCATGTAGACTATTTCAAATCTCAAATTATTTTCTCTTTTTCTCCACTTGTTTTCTAGGCTATCCTCTAGTACTCCACATGAATAAAGGATTTATTCTTCAATTTACTTGATCAAACCATTGATGATTATCAAGAAAAAATGCAGTTCTTGTTAAGAGATATAGTAATACTAGAGTCAGCCTATGTGGAGAAAGACAAAGTGGTGTGAGAGTTATTTGGAGTTTACATGGAATAGATACTTAGCCCATCAATTTAGGAATGATTGAAGGTCAATACAACTTGTAGGAATTCTAGAGTGTGTTTGCAATCTAGAGGAATAGGTTTATCTTTACACAATGTCTTTGAAGCCTTAATATGTTTCTATATCTCTATGTTGTTGATGTCTTTGGAGTTTTGTACTATTGGTGCCTTTGGAGCCTTCTACTTGACTTGAATTATTCAATAATTTACATTATATTATCTTACATACACTCCTAGAAAAATATTAGAAGCAATTTGAATCACTCTGAGTACTAAAAAAATAAACTAAACCTCGACTTTATATTCTGACTTGTACATGCTAGAGAACTTTCAAGCATTACCTAGAAGATTCTTCTAGGCTACTTTTTCAGGAAGAAATAGATGGTCTTATTTGGATAAAAATGGGACAGTTTATAGTCTCTATCAATAAGTTCCAAAATCC
Source organism: Thuja plicata (assembly GCA_018584345.1). Lineage (NCBI taxonomy): Eukaryota > Viridiplantae > Streptophyta > Pinopsida > Cupressales > Cupressaceae > Thuja > Thuja plicata. Next base: position 296,566 of record MU227786.1, read on the forward strand.
TTCCAATCGATAGATTTTAATTGGATACATGACACAATTTGTGGTCTCATCACCAAGTTCCAAAATTCTTCCAATTGATATTAACCACCAATAAGATAAACCCATTTAATCCCTGTACTATTCAAACTTGCAATACCAATAGGTCTTTTTTTTCATTTCAATCTTACCAGAGAAATTTGATGCTCTTGATCACAATGATACAAATTGAAATATACATTCAATTATACTGTCTATGTCTAAGTTTTTCAGCATCAACTTAATCCTCATACGGAGATTGTGAGGCGGAGAGATGCCCCTTTTAAAGTTCTTGAATTTTCAAATCTTCACTCACTTTTCGGTTTCTCAACATTCACTTATAACCTAAACATGAACAATTTCTTTATTTCTCCTAGATTTCAAGATTATCCAAGGGATCTTGGATACATTCTCGTAACTCGCTAAATATTTCTTCACCGTCAAAGAGGCAACCACCTTCTAAAAGACATGATTTTGACCTCTTTAATCCACGTTTTCGTTGATATATCATGTTACTAATGACAGAAAACACGACCTCCCAAGCACTGGTTGATTTAGTGAGGTGCATACAGTTGTGAAAATGCTAGCTACATACCCCACACAAAACCACAACAGGAGGAACTAAAAACACATGCTCTCATACCAATCTGGTTCATAAGCAATGTGGGAAATCCACCACAATTTCTTAACAGAACTTGTCTAATCCCACTCGCCAATTAAGTCGGTGCAATGCAAAACATACATAAGATAGTACTTTCAAACTTGTAATTGCTAGGAAATCCTCTCCCAAAGGTTTACTAATTTCTTACTAGTTTCCGGGCCTATATGGAAATATAGATTTTTAGACTTTTAGTAGTTTATGGAATAACTACCTATGTCAATAGGCCTTTAGTTTGTTGGTGAAGTTGAAAGATTCTTAACAAATTTGGCATAATAGATACCCCTCAGTCTTTGGCTCTTAGCCAACAAGATTCAGCTTAAGGCTCATGCTCCCGTATAGAATAGCTAAAATGATTTTGTGGATGAAAAATCCTCCCTCAAACAAAAACTACCTGCAAATGTGCCAAATTAACATGGAGATAACTCTAGAGCCCCTATTGGAACATAGTAGCAACGTGTTATGATACCAATTACAAAAGTTGCAGTTGCAATTGGTTGTATGAATCAAACGTGTAAAAATACCCCACTACTGTGGAGGCTAATTCTTTGGACAGAGCCCATTCATAGTATTTTGATCAGAAGTGAAGTAGACAAAGATAGAAAGGTTAAGTTGTTTCTTTTTCTTGTGGCCTATGCCAGTGTCAGTAACGTGCTATCTGTGAAAGACCCAGGTAGTGCAGTGTTTGTGTTGTTTGAACAGAGTCCAAAAACAAATATGTATAACATTAAGTGGAAAACACTGCAGGGAATGTCATTAGTATGCAGTGAAGTTGCCATAGCATAATGGATGTTATCTTTGTATTTGCCAGCACTTATATTGTTATTGTGCTTTTGATCTCTTTTGACACCTTTGGGCTGTGGTTGTGTAAGGGTTGGCATCCTTATTTTGCTGCTGATTTAATCAAAAACATAATAGATGTTAAAAAAAATGATGTATTATGTTAAATTTATGTTGTAAAAATGATCATTAGGTACAGATGACATAATTAATGCATGTATGTGATAGAAATCATAATACCATTAAGATGGAAATATGCAAGATCTCTCAATGTAACATAAAGTGTTGAAAGGCAACTGACCTTATGATGTTTTAGAAATATGCATGTATGCATAGTTTATCGGTGGTCAGAGTTAGGGGAGAAAACCTTGCAGCGTTACTTAAAGTTGTGTAGCTGCATGTTTAGTATACAAATATTAAAGCACGCCGCACAAATTTAATCATGGCACCACATCAGGGCAGGTGACACGACTTGAAATTTTTTATGTGGTGTGCAATGCTCTGCCTCGCTAGGCATTGGCAAAATCCAATCAGAAATGAATTATGTTTTTCTACCAAATAATACCAGCTGACATGAACCAAGGAAAGAATGTTTAACAGATCCAGAAAGATTACAGATGGAGTTTGCAACTAACCAAGAGCTATTGGTTTTGTTCAATACTTAGCTTCAAAACAAAAACCCAGTTTGTACATTTACTAAAATACATAGGTCTTTTAATGGTGTATAAGTTATAAGTATAACCCATGCATGTCAAAGAGCGAGTATCTGTTTATGTACCAATTCTGTAGTAAGTGAACATGCTATTGTAATGGTGTGAGCAACAGCTTTGCTGAATTACAAACCTGGTCCAATATGGAAACCATTGGGAATAAATACAACACAGAAGTAAGGACGGACAACCAGAACATTAACCTTGAAGAAATCATAAAGAATTTTCAGTGAACACATCATTCATATTTGGTGTGGTTTGAACACCTTCTGTTGAGTTGTCTCAACTCCAAACTGTTGTCCTGCTCAATGTACAGTGACTCGAAGCCATCCTTATTGCCATCTGGCTCAAGTGACGACTCTGATAACCTACCATTTCAAAAGCTTTTGGCTTTGTTTCAATTGCTAGACCACCAATCCAAGGGATCAAATTCAACCTATACATGTTCAACTTTTAAGCTACATGAAAGTTCTGAATAAGCCTTTCACCATATCCCTCAATGAATTTGGATTAATTCTGAAATTTGGTAAACATTAAAACTAACATATATTTCTTTTTTTTAAATATATACTGAACAAAGAAAATTTACAATGAATGAGACTTAAAGAAGTACAAATCTTGAAAAAACAATGATAATACACATGCAGCAAACCAGAGTAAATAAAATTATAAAAGTTAAAACTTGAATAAAACACTTTAAATAAACCAGAAGATTGATGCTGTTTAATCTGTTCTTGAATTTGCTGAAGCTGATCCATGACCGTCACTAGCCAGAAAATTATTTATATGGTGAGTTGGAGAACGGTAGTTTATTGCTAATATGTTGTAATGGGCCACATAAACCTTTTGAGACTAATCCACTGCTTTGTTACGAAAACAACATTTTATTTGAGACCTCAAATGTTAGGCACTTCAAAGTATTGGTCCTTGTAAATATAATACTGATTTTTTTAAGACCCACATTGATTTAGACTGCAATCACGAGGGCATCAAAGTGACACCTAAAAATCAATTATGCTAATACCTAACTTTCTGTGGGAAAACGATTAAAGAAACTACATATGTGACATCCTAGAGGCTCATATTATCTTGAATAAATGATGAAAATAATTTATGTTGCCTCAAGTAAGGCAACTTGACCAGATAAATAATTTAACAGGCAACCCTTTAAAAACAGAGATTCGAGTGATGCAAAAGCTGACGCGGATAGATTATATTCAGACAATTAATTATCTCCGATAATTTTACAGGTAATTAAAGATTAAGTAAATGTATGAACTACCACCAATTTTATGAATAATTTTTGGTGTATAGTCTGTTTCTGTCAGATCTTCTACATTAGATCTTCCCTTTGTCTGACATCTTTCAAACAGCTATTACTGAAACTCGAAGTATGAAATGAGAAGAGTAGTTACAATTCCATGCTCACACACAGACAACAGAAATGCCAACTGAACAATTCAAAGAACAGAATAAATTCCTGTTCAAATAACAAAAAACCCTTATTTTGTAATTAATTTACAGAAACCTTGAAACTCAACGCAACTGTCTAGTTCATAATTTATGAACTTGCTTTGACAGTCTCAATGGCCTGTACCAGATCATCCAATTTGGCACCTGTCACTTCTTTAACGACCTTTTTGCCCTTCAAAATTTTAAAAGTAGGAACAACCCTAACACCCAATTCCTTTGCCAACGGCTGCAACCAAAGCATCAATCAAAAGCATAGATTATAAAATAGTTTAGGCAGAATCACATTAATTTTATTCAAACTTTTAATAAGAAGACAAAAAGGACGAGGAAGAGTTCCGAAGAGAAATAAACGCTAGTAAACAATGAGCTGCAACTTAAATTTATTTACATTAAAAGACTTGTGAACGATATGAAGAAAAAACACAAACCTTATTCTCAATGTTGCAGTCAAGCTTCATAAAAACAACATCCGAGTATTTCCCTGAAAGTTGCTCCACTTTTGGAGCAATAATCTTGCATGGACCACACCTTCACAGCAATTTAGCAAGGCCATGTAAAGTTAGAATATGAGATGACTTAAACCCCCCATTGTGGGTGTAAAACAGAAGGACAAAAATCTCGTCTAAACTAACTTCGTTACATTTTGAAGTTGTGTACATCTTTGTGCATGTTAACAATTATATCTAAACAACACAAACAGAAAATACAAAATCATTTATATTGACACAGAATAAACATTTATTGCCGATCAATATCCCTCTGACCTAGTCATAGAAAAGTGGCTAAGCTAAGCTAGGCTAAACTCAGATTTCTCATCGGGTGCCTGTTAGATTGCTCATCAGGTACCTGTTATGTTTTTCATCCATATAATCAATCCTTGGCTTAAGTTGACCTATCTTCCAAATCTGTCACTGGCATTAAAACTGGGAAAGAAGCACCATGTAGCATATTGCACAACTGAATCATCACTATTTCAAATGCCAAGGGTACACTACAGATGAGAAGCTTCAAAATTCTTCACTGATTGAAAATGACCTTATCACTTGACCATGGGTACTGGTTAATGCGTAATATAATTTGCCAATGTATGATTCTGGACACCAGATGAAGATAGCTTAGGGACCCATAATACACGAGGACATGGGGAACAGATACAAAAAAATGTGAAGATTTACTCTGTTTGAGCCTTAAACCATTTTAAGCCTTCCACTAACAGACACATCAAACCTGTGGCATGATAATTCAACAGCTTTACACTATAACAGAGGTGTATGTGCCTCCACTCTGCAAGGGGTAGCTTACAGGACACTCAACTAGTTTTCCATTCCTTGGGTGCAACTGCAAACCATTCCCTTTGCATTAATCTACATGGAAGTGAAAAACAAAGTGCATACATATTCCCATTATTTTCACATATAGCAATTCAGAGGTTACAAATAAAACCCCACAAATCAGGGTTTTATTTTTACCCTGCGCTCTTGGTGCTTCTTTTCTTTTCCTAGCACATTATGAATTTAATACTAAAAATAAGAAAACTTAAAGTTTCAAAATAATCGGACAATGACCCATAAAAAAGGAGGCATCAAAATCGCACTAATTGTCTGAGAATCCAGTATTTCTATGTCAAATTGCTTTCTTCTACCTACTTTTCAAGAAGGAAAAACAGTGATTCAAGGAAATTACCATTGCGTATACATATCCAACACCACAATCTTGTCCCCAGCAGCATTGACAGCAGGCCAGAAGCTATCTTTTCCCACTTCAGTCACTTTTCCAGTGGCAGGAGCAACAGTCTCTAAACTTGCTCTTGCCAGAGACCCAGATTGTCTCCGTGCCTGATTTCTGAAAGCAAGGGAAAAATTGTGCTGCTTCAGAGACTGACCAGGCCACCCCTTGCACTTCTTAAGTTGTACAGAAGCGGTGATTGGTTGATCAATGTTGAGGGAACAACATGCAGAGGATCTGGTAAGCTGGACAGTTCCAATTTGAGTGGAGGAAATAGCAGCCATGAGAATCCAAAAGAAGGCAAAGATATCCCTTGATAGGCTTCTTGATTTTAAGATATAAGAAGCTCCAATGCCCAAAATTTACGGATCTATGGCAAGGTTTCTTATTCCTGCTCCCTAACCTTCAAATACAACATGAAATTAATCAGCCCAAAGCAGATCTGCTTCACCCTATAATTCCCCAACACGTTTCTAAAGTTTAATAGTCAAGCCCACATACAAATACAAAAATGGAAACAAGACCAAAAAATCAACTTTACAATTTACCGACGAAATCAAAACAAGTGGCGTGCCAGTTTAGACCAGAACCTGAGTCTCAGGATATGGATCAAGAACGGTACAACTATCAATTATTCCAACGAAAAATCCAAACCAAGAGAAAATCAAGAGGAGATGCGGTATTATGCAATTACAACAGGTGATCCTGTAGTAAAATGCATAAAAATCGGATATGGACTTGCTAAAAAATGCACAAAAAATCAAATATGGGTATGCAGTAAAAGACGTCAAAATCAAATGAGTGTGCAATAAAACCTAGAATAAGTAGGCAGTCGGTAAACCGCATGCAAACGCAAAAAACAAAATATGGGTATCCAATTAAATGCTTAAAAAATCAGTAATCTCAAAGTCAAATGCAGTAAACAAAAGAAATTCGATTGGACGCATGCATATGATACCTCAAAACCAGAACTTAGCAAATAAAATGCCCTTCAGAAGACGAATCTTGAAAGTGGGTGTCCAGCAAACTGCCCCATAAAAGAGCATGCCGAAGAAAACTGACCTTAAACAGGTAGAATGTAGTCCAGACGAGTACAAAACTACCAAGATGCTGCCTGAACAGTAGTGGGTGGCCCACACCCACAAGGACTTCTGTGGAAATTAGGGCTTCCCACTACGGAATCTCTACGAATATCTTCCACTGATGCGTATTTTAACTTATTTTCAAGGGAAGATCAAGACATCATGCAAGAGAAATTCATTTGTCTCAGTGCACGACACAGAAAGGGACAGGAATGATGTGAATGGCAAAAGATTTTGGGCCTTGCTTCAGGGGAATCTGTAGGCCCCTGTCGCTATGCCTCCGATTTTTAACGTGCTTTTGTAATTGTCTACAATGGCGTGTTGCATTTAATTTGTTTGTTTTTGTTGTGTAGATGTGTGCATTAGATAAATAAATTATAGGAAAATGGTAGATGACCACATGAACTTTGACTTGACTGGTACACACCACGCTTTTGCATTTGGTGTCGTCTGGGCGGCTGGGAACTTCCATGGCATGCGGCAACGACCAATTAGTTAATTGTTAGCTGATATTTGACTCACCCAACTTGGAGTTTGAACTTGGGTTACTAAGGACAAGACTTGCACTAATCTAAACTTTCATTGGAAACCTACTAGAGTTTTAAAAAAATCTCCTGCCTAAAATGGCTTAATTTGATTAAATAAATTCAACTAAATAGTAATCCATCAATTTAGATTAAATAAGTTAACTTGGGTTTTGGACAGTTTTCTACATTTATTAATTAAATTGAAAATCACAATATAGTTCAATTTAATTAATAACAACATATTTATATATTTTTTAAAAAGGGTAAAAAAATAACTAATAAAAAATAGAGAAGAAATGGGATGTCAACATTGGCATATGGTCAAGGAGGACGTGGCAAAAAAGTCAAACTACGCAGTACAAATGTTAGAAGGGGAACCGAATGAGTTGGCAAGGCAAACGATGACAACAAGGAAATATAGACTTCAAAAATAGTGAACATTTCCATTTGGAGATCCCACCTTTTGCCACTCTAGAAATCAGGATCCCACTAGGTGGAGAAGAACAAATAGAGAAATGAAGGGCAAAGGTAATGAGGGTAACTATTCGCAGAGAGGGGCATACAAGAAGAAAGTAGATATATTTAGATCTAACCCTAGGATGAACAAGCAACAAAATCAATTAAAGGATAAGAAATTCAATAAAAATAATAAAGCCGATAGGCTTACTCCGGGGGAGATGCCCGTCGGGATTTTCAGACATTCCGACAGTCTTACGCCGGTAAACAAGAGGACGGCGCCGGGAATTCGTGAAACGCGGGCAGCGAGCGAACGAAGGAAATCTCTACGAGATCGATTTTCCATGCCATTACATTTCTCAGCCAGGTCGCAGTGGCTGTGGGTTTAAATGGGTAGCCTCGCCCCACATCTGAAAACACATTTTAAACTAGCAATCAATATTTTCATTTAAAAGGCTACAAAAATCTTCTCACGAGCTGAAGAATCTTTTAGCCCTAAAACCCTGATATTTTCAGATCAACTTTTCATTTACGGTGAGTAGATTGAACAAGAAGCTGTAGAGAATTGGTTTTGGTTCATCTTAGTTTCAAAAGTTTCTGTTTACTAAATTTTTCTTGCACACTCTGCCGATTTCCTTCCTGTAAGATAATTTCATCAACGAGTATCATGGAGAATACCAAAAGTATTTCCAATACAAATATGACCGATCTAGATTTTTGGCAAAGCATTTTGGAGCATTGCAGCGATTCACAATCTGCAATTCCTCCTCTCGAACCAGATGCTAGGTTGGTATTATTATTATTTCTTATCGGATCAGATCGTCAACTTCAATATAAAAATCCCTTTAAAAAGACACACAATTCGCTTAATTTTGTAGGAATTCAGATTTCTTTGATATTGCCCCACTCTCGGGAGAGATTAACATTGTGGATAACGAATATGGAGTCGGATGGGATATCTCTAATTGGAGTGTCGAATTGGAATCCTCCATTCCTACCATTTCACTGCCACTTGAATTACCTGATGGCAATCCATTTCTTCCTTGCTCTAATTTAGCAGATGTATGGTTGAATAAGAATCCGATCAAGTCATCGGCTTCAATGTGTGTTGTAGATGCAAGAGACAAAAAAATTAAAGGACAGAAGCAGGATATTTCTCATCAAAGAGGTTCATCTTCGATGAGTAGAACAAGAGATATTACAATGAATGAGCTCTCACATTATTTTAACATGTTGATAGCTCAAGCGGCCAAAGACTTGAACGTTGGACTCACTGTTCTTAAGAAAAAATGTAGAGAATTTGGGATCCCACGATGACCACACAGAAAGATGAAGAGTCTGGAATGCCTTATAAATAATATTCAGGTGCGTTTGCTTGTCTTTCAAATCTTGACTATTGAAATGGTGACGTAGAATGATAATAATGATGGATTGCAGGAACTGGGTCAAAATAATGGAGGGCTGACAAATGATCAGTTGAGAGACACTATACAGATTCTGCAGGAGCAAAGGAGGTTGATGGAAGAAATGCCAGGCATAGAAATTCCAAAGAGGACGAAACGTCTGCGTCAAGCTTGTTTCAAAGCCAGTTATAAGAAACGCAGGCGCATGGCAATTGAGGCACCAAAGCATGATCCGCCCAGTCTTTAGCCTGTTACACTTCAAAATTCGAGGACACGAGTTTTTTTTAATTTGTTTTCAAAAGAAAAATTAAAGTACTAAAGAGAATAAAAAAACATAAAATGGAAGTATAGTATTCAATCTCTAGACATTTTTAGACTTATATAGTAGATATATAATAACAAA
>MU227786.1:351482-366895 GCA_018584345.1 Thuja plicata
GTGTGGTAGTTATGAGGTGTCAGTTGGGCCACAGAGGGGTCCGACATTGAAAGAAGAATAAGACGGAAGTAGAAGGGTCTTTCTAAAGGAAATTATAGAAAGTAAAATGCACCCCCCCACAATGTATAATACTATCCCCCATACACCATAAATTACTATGAAAGCACAAGAAACGAGAAAAAAACCTGAGTTCTAGAAGCAGAACAGGAGCACAAAGGAAGGTATGATTTTAACTACAAAAAATGGAAAGAAAATGGAAAAATTAGGAAATGAGACCTACACCAATGCGATGGGCTTAGAAACACCTTTCTGATGATATTTTGTTTTCCAAAAAAGGACACCGTATGCCCAAGATATGGCCAAAAAACCACAAGTACCCCCAAATTACATGCTCCCTAGAAAAACACATTCCTGCCAAATAATTTGATGGCCGTATGGCCGTCGCAGGACGTCAGACGGTGCAGCGGTGGCCCGTGGGTGGTGACACCGGCAGAGGTGGCGACAGGGCGGGGAGGCGGCGGCGGTCGGGCTGAGCGCGGGTGGCAGTCGAGTGGCTGGGTGGTGGCGGCCGTCCTCGGTGGCAAAGCGGTGGCTGTGCGGTGGCGCGCGGGCCAGTGGCGCGCCTGAGATTTATTAAAAAAATGGATTTTTTGAAAAAAATTTCAAGTTTTACCTCAATTTTTGAGCCCGTACGACCCTAATAGGCCAAATTTTTTTGCCTATGGTCACAATAGCCAAGATAGTCAAACTTTATATGTATTTTGACTCTCCCAGGCCTTTTGAGCGCAATGGTGGAGTCTGTTTTTGCTCAAACGGCTCCAAAAAATAGCGCCTCCTTCAAAGTGATAGAAAAACCCCAGTAAGAAAGGGCTTGATCCACAGCTTCAGCAAACTTGGAACAAGCTGCAGCAGAATGGCTCTGATACCATGTAGAAACTGATGAAATATCAAATTCAACTCCAAGATCCAGCTGCATGCAATAAACCTGTCACAAAGAATGAAGCAACAATATGGAAAAAGCAAAACCTCTTACGCTCGAAAATGTCAGAGCTCAAAAATGTATTATGCCATTCATGAAAAAGTACAAAGCTCAACCTTATAAAAGGTGAGATAGAAACCCTAAAGGGAAAGAACTAGGTTGCACATTATTAATTAATAATTAATTAATAATGCACCTAAATGAAGCTTAAGTAACTAGAGTAATAGGAACTTATATAATTAAATCAATATGATTTAATTAATAAGCATAAAGTAATAATACTCTAACATTGCCTGGTCTAAGTTTCCCCTAGGAATATCTTTGTAGAACTGACAGGGATTAGTGCTTGTTTTAGGCATCTATCTTTTAATTATGATTACATCATTTAATAACCTCTGTAAAAGAGGGTCTGAAGTAGTATCACTCTGAGTGTTAGGGGTTTGCACATCCTTCCTCCATTTGCCAGCAGTTATTAGGTCATCCTCTAGATCAATAGCCATATCTTGGGTAGCCTGCAAATTGGCTACCCTCACCCTCCTTCGATGAAAACTCACATCAGGTGGCATGGAATTCAGTAAAAAGTCTTTCCTATTCTCATCAGTTGACCTTTTTGCAACAGGAATTTTTTGAATTATTATGTTGATCTTAGCTACAAATTCCCACATGGGTTCTTGAATCTCCTTCTTAAGCTGGGTTAATTGAGCCAATAAGGCATGCTCACAGACATGATTTTAATTCGTGCTTAAAAAGCACTTTTCATGTTATTCCAATCAGTGATATAATCATTGGGTAAATGATAGAGCCAATCTGCAGCCAATTTGACCAAGGTTTGTATAAATAATCTGACTGCCACGTCTTCGTGTTGAACAACCAGGATCCCACAGGAAGTATTAAAAGCATTGAGGTGATCCTCTTCAGAAAACTTTCCATCCCCATAAAATTTGGGTAAGATCTCTCTTGCCACTTTGGGCAAACTATGGTTTTCCCATAATTTTAATGGGCCTACTTCTGCCCCCCAAGGTTACGTCATCACAACAGTTGGGAATATCGTAACAAGAGGAGGAGCTTGGATTCCTGATCGGGTTAGAGCTTGCCAATTGTTGGAAGATGATGATGTACTAGGAGATGTCTTGGGTAGGGAAGGGGGTCTACTCCTAGCCTTTCTTTTGGGTATGTAGGTGGTAGGAAATTGTAAATTTTGTAATTGTTGGAAAAAGGTGTCAAAAATGCCTTCCCTCCTTTGGGACTTGGTATAAGGATGAGAATCTAGTGTTACTTTTTTATGGTCTTTGGATGGCTCTATCAATTACTGTAGCCTCTTAAACTATTGAGATTCCCCTTAGCCACTCACCAATGTCTTCTTCTTCTTCCAACACGAGCCGAACTTGCTGGTATTGGTGATCATTGGTTTTAACGTTCCAGGTAAGAGAGTTTAAGTCAGCTATAATATCCTCTTATGTGTCAAGAAAATGGAGGTCTGGTTGAAGAACTGGAGGGATTTCCTCTTGCCCAAGCATTACTACAGCTAGTAATACCATGATGAAAACATCACATATAAATACACAAAGCTGATCTTTCTATGTTTTCCCTCCCCAGTAGAGTTGCCAAAAAAATTGTTAGTTAATGAATCTGTCTTCTTTCTTGAAATCAATTTAACGCTCTATAATCCATCTCAAACTTTTCTAACAGCAAGATCTAATAACACGACAACATCTAGACCCTCTAAATTTAACAATATAGCTCCCGGATAAGATATTTGATGAATACTTAAATAAAAACTGCTATACACAGAGATTTTACTTTTCACCTGAAAGTAATTAAGGAATTTGAAAGCATATCATTTATCAACATAAAATGACTGTCAATTGAAAGATGATTCAACACATAAAATGAAGCCTACTGACTTCATATTTTCTCATTCACTGAAATATAGATAAAAAAGAGTAAACTTTAACTACTGATAAAATAAAGATCTGTAAGACATTTATCAACCAATCTAGATACCCCAACAGAGATCCTCCATAATTTTATAAACACACAGATTCATAAAAAAGAGAGTTTTTATTTCATTGATTTCCAATTATCCCAACAGATTTCAAAATATATCACATCCAAAAAATACTAAGTCTAATTACTGAACTTCTACTAATTAAAGTCTCGACCCTAACTTAGCCTTTTTTGGCTATATATAATCATCGGTATATCATCAAAAATATTACAAAACTCCTCGGAGTTTTCCAAAACATGCAAGAAATTGAAATCCTCTGCATGCGTCGGAACTGACGGATCATGATCAAAGAGTCACCGAAGGATTTGGCTACTCGCTTTGGGCATTGGAGGATTGAGTGGCTCCCCATTCCACGTGTGCTCTAGAGAAGCTATCCATGATAGTGTGATAGGGTAGGGTAATGTGCACAACTATCTGCTTCCACAAATTCTTCTCCTTACAAACCTGCACTATTTTTTGTTTGTGTGATTCCAAATGATCAACACACACACCCAACATGGATTCTATGTTGGCCATTTCAGTGAAGTTCGCTGCTGACAAAGACTTGTTCTCCCTCACCATTATAATTTCTTTTTCAAATTCCTAATTCAAATCGCCCATTTCCTTTACAGTTTGACCATGTTATTTGGTGAGAGCTATATTTAGGCATTTCCTTTCTCATCATTTTGATCAGCTCCTTGAGATCATTTAGTAGCTTAACCAAACTTTCATGTCCAGACTCCAAGATCATGTTCCTCCATTCAATACTTTTCATGGCCACATAGAACACTTCATTGTCAAGTCCAGCTACTAGTTTTTTAGCAAGGAAGTTGGTTACACCAATCTTCTCAACTTCATACATTTGACTCACAATAAGAGACCATTTTCTCTTCTTCTTTTCCCATGTAGTCACGTCTGCCCACATCTCAGCAGTCGCTGCATTAACTGTCTCTCTGGTTTGAATTAATTGAGCAATATAATCCCCTACGCCTTGGATAATGCCCTGTATCCACTGGCCTAATACATCTGCAACCAGTTTACTCCTCTTAACATGTTCAATAATATTGTGACTCTCAGGTGACCACGGGTCGAAGGAATGAGAGATTTGAGAAATTGGGGTAGTGTTGGGATTTGTGAGTTCCTGAATGAATTCAACTAATAGCTTGATGAGATATTTAAGCTCTTTCTTTTCCTCCTCATCCTTTAAGGTCCTCTTAATTATCTTTTTGGTAGATGATTCCAGGTGAGTTACATCTACCTCTCTGGTTCCTTCTCCGAGGTCTATCTTTTCAACAATGTAGTCATCAACCGTGATATCACTAACAACCTTGTTGCTTTTAGGAGCTGAGCGTTCTGCTACCCAATGCCCTATTATTTCATCTACAGTGATCCTGGATTATGTCTTCATCCTTTTGGGCTTCACCATAGTGCCAAGGCACTTGCTTACCATATCTTTTGCCGGTAGAGTGATAGGCAAGATGTTTCTTTTTTTGTTGATAGATGTCCCAAGCCAGCTAAGAGTTGAGGATGGAGTTTGCAGGGACATATCTATAACCAGTGAGGAGTCTCCAACATTGGGCTACTAATCCTTTGGGTTGACTTCCAGCTTCAGGGGAGAATGTTGAGGACTCTGATCAACATCCATTCTATTTAGGTCAATTACCTCCTTCTCTTCAGATTCTTTGGGACTCTGTTTCCTAGAGCACATAACTCTTGTAGACCGCTTAGTAGAGAAATCTTCTTCCTTCTTCTCAATCTTAACTTTAGATGGAGCCTTCTTCTTTTTAGGTTACTTAGAACCTACAATTATCTAGAATTGTTCTGCTGCTCGGGAAGAAGGAGAAATCTGAGTTGTATTATCTCTTCAAGTGTGGAAAATAACCATAATTGACAAGGAGAAGCTAAGAGGCAATTTATAATAGCTTGCTAAAAAATATTGCAGTGATACACATTTAATGCGGGATTCAAGCATTATGTCAAATAAATGCAGACAACAAATGAATTAAATGAAAACATCAAATCTCAAACTTCACACGATTAAACCATCTTTACAATGTCACTTCAATGATTATTATCATTTATTTCTTGTACAGGTTAATCTTTCTCTGCCAGCTGTCACATCAATCTCCTCATTACCAATGCTCGTCGATGACCAAGTGGTAACCCTCTTTTGAACTTCAAAACTTGAACTATGGTAGTTCAAAGTTCAAGTTCAACCTGCATGATTATTAAGAGGGACTGCCCCTTGGCGTGCTTTTAAAAACAATACAAGTGGTGACAAGAATCACTCTACAGTTGAACTTTGAATCTTGAACTAAGGATAGTTCAATATTTGAGCTCAACGGGAAGGCCAAATTTGCATAACTTATCGCTGACATCACATGGTTTTGAAATAAAAGTGAACACACCACGGGGTGACAATGAACTTCAAATTTTGAACTAAGGTAGTTCAAAATTCAAGTTCGACATGCTAGGTGTATTTGCAAAGTGTCAAAGGTAGGAAAAACAAGTTTAGGATTTTGACACTTGATTCAATAAATTTTTTAGAGGGGATTCTTGTGAAGAAGGTCAACACGAGGAAGAAAGAATGGGTGGTAACACAACCATAACCCAAATATATACACAATTTTTTCTTTTTAAAAATATGACTAAATCGGCCAGAACTTTTTTCCTTTAAAAAAAAGACTAAGTCGGCCATATAAGTATAGTAAAATGTGCAGTAACATTTAAATCAATTCATGTCAGCCAAAATAGATAAAACATGCAATTTTACCGATTGCAACCATATTCCAAAATACTAATCGTCCCAAAAAAGATCATAGCATGCATAGCCAATCCATCAGTAATATCTAGAACCGATATATAGGTCAAGATAAAAAAAAAACTTGTCCCGAACAAAACATATAAAATGGAAATGGTAATGATTTCCCTCAATATAGGCCTTGACTGAAAAAACAAGCCACCATCTCCCTTCTACCCAAAAACATTTTCCCGAGACTTCCAAAAAAAGAACTTATTGCTCTGGATCATGAACATTCCACTCGTTTACCACAAAATACTTCCTGACCAAATTCCAAAACATTTGGACAATGATGGATGGCTCAGTATGACATCAATGAAAAAATAAATATATTATCAATAATATAATATTCTCTACACCTCTTATTGCACCAAGTGAACTCATTGTTCCTTGGCTTAATATTAACCAAAGGCATAAGGAGGATATTCTCTTTAAGCAATTATGAGGATGAATCAAGCCTTTCAATTCCTCCCATTTTGTCCTCCAAACTAGTGATTGCATTAAAATATCCCACTAAAATCCAAGGCTAGAGAGAAATAAAAGATATCACATATCTATTGTGATTCGTAAATCTTGTATTTCCAACAAAGTTAGTTGGAGAATAAACATTGGTCAACAAGAGTATTTCTATAGTGTCAAAACTAGAAACGATCATTGAAAGATAATACCTATTAGAAATCTACCTACAGGGGATGAACTTATGAAGATCCCATAGGAAATCAATCCCTTTAGCATTTCCTTGGACACCAATTAACTTAAAAATTCCCCTCCACCAGAGCTTGGGAGAAATGTTAGCCATGCATTCCACAAATAACTTAAATTCCTGAATAATTATCACATATGGAGAATGAACTCTAGTAAATTAACTAACAACCTTTTGTTTAGGAATGTTGTTCAACCCCCTTGGATTCATGATGAAATTACCATTTCTAAGAGTTAGAAAAGTGGTAATCAATGGTCTTAACAACCCATGATTCCACTAAATTATCTTCCATCAATTCATTATTCTTTTGATCGTTCTTTCTTCCAATCTTAGTAGACTTCTCCAAACTATTCTTTTTGAAATTTTTTTGTTTCAAACCATGAATGGATTTTGTTTTAATATCATCTCTTGGATCAGTGGAACCCACTTCAAGAGGTAGGGATGTAATAACCAACAACATATCCTTGAGTATTTCCTTTGTTCTGGAAAGACCCAAATCACATAGATCACCCACATGGGATGATCAGTTTCCTTTTGAGCTACCATGTCCTCCCCTTGCAAGTTAATTTGATTCTCAACAACCCCAACCTCCATCTATTCTAATTCCAATAACTTGGTACTTGCATCCATACATTTTAGGTTCATCATTTTTTTATCAAAATATTCTAGGGTGTCAAAGTTGTTAGAAAGCCTCTCAGATAGGTTGTCCTTGAGTGTTCTCTTCAACCCTCAATTCTTATTTGAGGCTTGGAGTAAAAAATTCTTTATCCTTTTCTCCTTCTATCATTTGTGTCTATCCTTTATCCTTGATTGGTTGCACATGAGGGTTTTTATTGGATGAAATATATCTTCAAGGAGCCCCTCTAGACCTAGCTTTCACACGTTTTTCTGTAGATTTCCATGTACTCATTACATATACATAATTAGAAAGGTAGAACATCATAATCAAGATATTGCACCCATGAGGTGGAGCCAACCCAACTCTCCATTGTATTTTGTAACGATTTATTCAAATCAAGTTCAACATAGATACGAGCTCAAGAAATCACCCTTTTATTCATCATCTACAATGAAGGACCCACCAACTTTCCCAAAATTTATGCTATCATATGCATGATATCGTTTGGCCAAAACTCCAACAAGAGCCAAGGAAGTCTTACCCACACTAGGACCCTAGGTGGGAGCTCCTCACTCAAATAAAATCCAATATGCCACAACTTGATGAATAGATCCACTTGATTGTGAAAATAAGGACCACCTTCCAAGGCCTTATTACGATCTACCAGACATAAGAAAATCATTGTGAAGTAGCCATTGGTTGATATCATGATCTCTAAATTCCCTCCAGAGTTCAAGATCCAATGAACCCAATAACTCTAGGAAGGGCAAAGAAACATGAATTCCCAATTACTTTCAAATTAAAGCATGAGTCCTTAGGTAATTTACATCCTTCACAACTGAATCTAGTTGAATCACCAGAATCAGTCTGTCTTGGATTCTTTCCAAGAAACCATTGAATTTTTGGACCTTAGAATTTTTGCTCTTCATGTACCCCTCCACATGAAAATCCCTGTTCAAAAAATTTCCTCCAATATCATACCTTGTAGAGTATTGATGAAATCCTAACACCACATCTCAAAAATAGGGACCCCTCTTCAGAGAGTAAACCCTTTGTAATATCCCGAAGACTTGATAAAACCCACCCCACACCTTGTAGAAAAAAATACATCTATCCGTTGTGGCGTCACACCAAAACATCACTCTGTACACAGAGAAAACCCCCATAAATTTCCATTCACACATCCCACAGTCTGCAACCTCCCTCCATAGCAGCTCCAACTTCCATTGCAACTAGCATATAGAACAACAAAGAAAAGAAATGACATGACTACAGTTCAAACCCTATCCTTGCAACCTCCCCGAAATGCCTTCATTATCTTATTCATACACACCTAATAAATATTAAAAAATCTCACCCTCAAGGCTCACTCTTGATGTTAAACTTTATTTAAATTAACTGTTGGGATAGGGTTGATTAGCCATATCCCTAACTTCATATTAGTGCAATAACTTTGATATTTTCATTGCAAACACACACTCTTCCTTAGAACCTCACCAATTATCAAGCTCCTCAATTCCTTGTCTATCCACCTAGAAAAAGGAGGGACTTCCTTCTTAACTATGTCCTATTGATGACATCCATCCATAAGGTCCCTCTACCTTGAATTCATCTCTAATGATTCAAATTCACATATCCCATTTGTAGTCTTTCCTTCCAACATTCAACTACCCACACATGTTTATCATTCAACTAATTTTAATATAATTTGACCTTTTTATTCATCTCATTCATGATATAAAAACTTACCGTTTAAATAGTCTTTTAAAAATTGTTACTAAAATATTTGGTTTCTTTTATACTCATTCAAGGTTAATTGTTGAGATGAATACAACTAATAAGTTAAAACAATTTTTTTGTTTATTTTTATATAACATAGAAATTAGAAAAAAAATTATTTTTTGCTTGTAATTCATTTTATTTTTATCAGTAAAAGGCAAAAAGCCCTATATATTATATAAATAAAAAGTTTACAATGAATCTTCATTCAAATGGGCACTGGTAGGAAAGAATGGAGAAGAAAACCTTCAGTCTAGCTCGGGACATAAGTCCTATACATATTTACAAATTTACATGGGGCATTCCCCATTATCAGATTTTAAATTTTGTAGCCATATTATGTTTCTTTAAGCTTTAGGTTTGATTACAAGTGCCCATATAATATTTGGGTCTTTAAGAAGGCATTCCTTCCCTATATTGATACATAATTTAATGTTTTCAAATTTTGGATTCCCATTACTCCGCTTATCCTTTTGCTGAAGATACACTTTGTCTAGTCCCTTCTCTGCATCATATTGCTAAGTGTATAAAATCCTCCTTATGGATGAGTTTTCAAAGAAGCCAAACCCAACCTTTAAGATAAATATGCACACGAATTCTTTTTGGCAAGATTATTGTTAGCGGTTTTTTTATTATTGAAGAATAAACACTTAAATTTCTGTTATTTTATAATTATTCATTAAATTAATTTATTAATATTATAATTTCTTAACCATGAATTTACAAATTAATTAATATTCAAGATAAACAATAAATTTACAAACCAATTGATATTAAGAACTTACTCAATGCATTAACATCAAATCCATTAGTGAATTACTTATTTTCCATAATTTTTGTACGTGTCAATTAGGTTGATTAATCAGATTTAATAATCATGTTAGTGTTATTTTTTGTGTTTGATCTTACCATTATTAACAAGACCTTAGTTTTGTATCCCAAAATTTACTATACAAATTA
This sequence comes from Thuja plicata, assembly GCA_018584345.1. Taxonomy (NCBI): domain Eukaryota; kingdom Viridiplantae; phylum Streptophyta; class Pinopsida; order Cupressales; family Cupressaceae; genus Thuja; species Thuja plicata. The sequence continues at coordinate 361,310 of MU227786.1, forward strand.
TTTACCTGATTTCTAGAGTTGTTTCCTTTTAATTTATTTATTGTGGATTTATATTTTTATTTACATATTTTACATAGTCTAATTAGTTTAAAGCTATGGGTTTATGCACTATCTTTTTTAGGTGTTTTGATTCTTTTATTCTTTACTATATTACAGTTCTTAGATAAATCTGTATACCATATTGAAACAGTTTACCATGATTAAAAAGGTTTACAAGTTTCCATTGCTCCATAGGATCGAGATTACTAAGTAGAGTCATCTAAAGAAAAAATATTTTAACTATAACCCATATCATATATAGTATATTTTTTATTTACAATCTGATATCTTGTATTACATTGACACCTCTGTCTGATTCTATTCTATTGGCCATATTAAGATTAAAAGAGTGTGGAGGCCTAATAACGGAAGAAATTTAAGACCCTAGAAGGGCTCTAAGAGCAGAGACCTTACAAAATTGCGGATAAAAAACATAGTATAAAGAAATTCTAGGAAAAACTAAGAGTAAATAGGAAAATGAGAGGCCTATATAGACACCAGAGCACTAACAAGTGATATAATCTAGATGAAGATAGAAGGCTATGCATGTAGTGTTATATATATAATTTAGAAAGAAATGTCTATTAACAAGTGATCAAAGGAAATACAGAAAGAAATAGAACCCAAAAGCTTACAAACAATGTGGCTTGATGATGATGATATCCTTATCAGTCTCAGAGTCTAAATCAAGACTAACCTCCCCTGAGTTTGACCTGGAACGCTTGTTGTGCCTAAAGACCTTGCGAAGAAAGGGGATCTGAACAATGAAATGTCAGTGATCTTGATAGTCCATAGGAGAAGAGATCTATGCTCCCATTGATTTGAAAAAAAACTTCTACCCACTTACTCCTATCCTCAATGACATTATGCCATCTGAGTAGGAAATGTAGACGCTTAACCATATCAGGCCGCAATTTGTCAAAGGCCTCTTGATGTGTAATGTATAAAATTGGTCGTTTAGGCATATTGGTAAACTTAAGGCTCCCTACTGGCCAAGTCATATAGACCTCTAGATGAGGAATTTCCAGGCAGTTATTGATGCTTTCCACCACATTATCTAGACCTTTCATCCAAGTCTCATCAAAGATAGCGAGGCAGAGGGATTTTATATGCCAAAATTTGATCTTGGCCCTAAATGCAATTGCGATGAAAATACCTATAACGTCCCTATTCATCCTCTAGATCTTGCTATAATCTAGGCCCCTTTCACCTATGATTGCTTGTATTTCATTTTAAATATTATACTCAAAATTTTATTATTAAATGTCTACATATTTTTATATATTTTTAAAAATTTATTTTATAAATTACTATTAAATATTATCTAAATGAAAACGATGTATAAATATATTTTTTTATACAACAAAAATTAAAATAAAATAAAATTTATATATAAGTTACAAACATGACTTAATTAATTATAGGCATGTAAAGAATAAAAACATACTCTCTCCCATTCTTTAAATGTCTACGTCACATTCAAATGATTATTCTAATTCATATAGAAGCATAAATAAACAGGCAAATGAACGAACACACATTCTCTTTCCACACTGGAACTCTAATGCCTTTTTATGTTAACGGTCTCTCTTTTTTTTTTTTAATATTACCCTTAATTAAAAAAGCTCAATTTCATCTCATCTATTTATGGGCCATTCATTTGTGAAACATGGGCAGATCGTATTTTTTTGGTTTTGTTTTCCGTTCAATTTTTTTTTGTTGTGATTTTTTGTTTTGTTTATCGCATGACCATGCTCCATTTCTTCTTTTTTCTTGAGATTTGCATTTTTTCTTTTACATTTTTCATGGTATCTTGTTTTGTCTGTGTGAGAAAGGAGGAGGGCAACAATGAGGATACTTAGCATTTTTTCCAGTGGCTGGAGCTGCCACGAAGAAGATACTGTAAGTATATCTCTTCTCCACTTTTCCTTTTGTCTAGTAATACAACCATTATTCTTCTATCATATCCTGCCTTGATCAGATCCTGCCTTGAATTCCCATACTATGTTTATTGGTTTGGTATGTACTCCTTAACTATGAGGTTCCTTGTTGGGTCATACTTCCTATTCATGCCCATAGTTAGTTTGGGTTGAGATGATTCAATTGATCATACACTACTTTGAATGCACATACTGTGTCTATTGGTTTGGTATGTACTCTTTAGCCATGAGGTTTTGGACTAAGATTATTCACTCAATCATATCCTGCCTTAAATGCTCATATTGTGTCTATTGGTTTGGTATGTACTCCTTAGCCATGAGGTTTTGGAGTGAGATGATTCACTTGTTCATATTCTACCTTAAATGCCTTGTTTTCATACATATAGCTTATATTTCTCATAAATTCTGTGTAAAGGCATGTGCCATAACCAAAATAGGGCTTGCAATTTCCCAACTCTTTTTTTGTGTAGTCCCAATGGTGTTTGACCTATACCGTATGCTTTTCAATATCTTATGATGGTGACTATGTCTTCGAGATATTTTTTCCTTATCCTTGCATTTTTAAATGATGAAATCCCATTTCCCTTCAATTTTTTTTTCATAATTTTGTAGTAAATTGATTTCTTATGAAATTCTAGTTTCTCCACTAATATGGAGAAATCACTATAAGCACTAATCTTTCAAAGTAGATTGATTTTTATATAATTCTTGATCTCATGTAGCCTGTCTTTCTGTCAATAGGTGAGTTTTAGTTATAACTACAATTGACTACTGGCCTAGATTCTCTAGAATAAACCACCTCCATCAGCTCTGTCTTGTGTATGGTTAAAATTTATATATTGAGTATTCACAAAATCTGCTTCAATTGAGTCAATAACATAGTGTCAAATAATTATCTTCTATGTTGTGGATTTGATTGTGGTATTAATTGTAAATGTTGTGAGGTGAGGGTGGCTGATGATATAGAGGCTAGAAATGGAAAATGAGGTAATTCTTCAATTGTTGTTTTCACAATTAGTTACTATGTTAGACATTTTTTTTAGTTTGATCATTATTTTTCTTTTCTATGAAGTTGCTCCAGCCTTCACAAGTGGTTCCCCAATTTTAGAATTCATTTCTATCCTTGACAATATTCAGCCTGTATTCAATTGTTCTTTCAAGTAAACCAGCTCCACTTTCTAGGGTGCAAGAATTTATAAAAAAAATTGCAACCATGTTTTTGTTATTTCAATTTACATGAATTAAACATGTTCTGAACAATGCTGGTAAAATTGGATTTTTTTTCAGAGGTGGCTCTTCGGGGTGACTTTGTTTTTTGTTTTCTCATTATTTTTCTTTCCTTATGAAGTTGTGTTGGCCTTCACAAGTAGTTTCCCAATTGTAGAAGTCATTTGAACGCTGTTAAAATTGGATTTTTTTTAGAGGTGGCTCTTCGGGGTGACTTTGTTTTTTGTTTTCTCATTATTTTTCTTTCCTTATGAAGTTGTGTTGGCCTTCACAAGCAGTTTCCCAATTGTAGAAGTCATTCCTCAATCAGAGGAGAACCCACCTAATATTTTGATGTCAACTGCTTCCATTTTAAATTTCACGAACATCAAAGCTCGTTTAAAATATTAATTTAAACTTTCAATTTTGCTCAATAAGAGGAAACCCCACCTAATATTTTGATGCCAAATGCTTCTATCTGTACTTAGTCACTTTTTTAAGTAAACCAGTTTTGCTTTCTAGGGTGCAATAATTGATAAAACATTTTCACCCCTATTTTTTATTTCAATTTATATGAATTAAACATGTTCTAAATAATGCTGGTAACATTCAATTTCTTCGGAGGTGGCACTTGGATTGATTGAGATGACAGTCTCACCTTTGCTAAGATTAGATACCCTGGGCACTTTGTACTTCTATAATTATCCATGCTACATTTTAGAGAGTCATCACTTCAAATGCACATTTTGACACAGTCACGTATCTATCCTTTCCTTCAAGTTTACAATCAACAATCTCATATTTTTTCTTTCGCTCTCACTTGCAAGACCTCACATGCTTACTAAAATATTTCAATTATACTTTCATTTAGTAATCATTTTATCACAATGTCACGAATTTATGATACCATTACTCTAAATATATTATTAGATCATCCTATATGACATTTCTGCATGAAAATGATTTGAGTCAATTAGTTCTTGTGCCTTGTCCATGCAATAGAAAAATAGAGATATTCAGTCAAAGACCTTAATAGTCTTAAGAGTTAGTATTTAAGCAATTGTTGTTGAGAGTTATAAGCAATTTATACTCTTATCTAAATCTGACTGCATATATTTGTTCTTATTTTGTTTCAAAAGTATCGGGTAGGCTCAAGGTTGGTAGCTTAATCAAGGGCTTTTGGTAAGTGCTACTACTTTCCAATAAAATAGGTAAATGCAAAAATTAAATGAAAATTTTATTAATTAGTAAGGAAACCCTGAGGAACTTTTTATCTTAAATATCATATTACAAATGAAACTATTCTTCTCATTTACAACCTATCACTCTCCATAGACCACAATAGTGGCTCAGTCCCTATGTGTAAGAAAGAAATTCTTGAAATCTTGTGTTCAAGCTATTCCTTATGCTTTTCATGGCATGTTTTGCTCAAAATCTCATGATGGTGCTTTGATGGACCATCTGCTAGCCAGTCTACATTATCTGTTTAAAATAGTTTTTGTTCACTGGTTTATCTGAACGTTTATTTATCTTACCTTGCTTTAAAAGCAAATCAGATGGTTGTACAGGACAACATTATCCTTGGTTAGTTCATCTATTTTATCACCAATTAGAGAATCTTAGAAGTACTAATACAAGTAGGATTGTGAAAACCTTCTATAGCAAGAAAGCTGAGAAATCTCTTTCATAATTTTCTAGAAATTACTTCAAAAATAGTCAGAAATTGCCCATACCACTTGTTTGAGCTGTTATGGATTTACAAAAGAGGAAAACACTTGCAGGTAAACTTGAATACCAATACTTGTAAAACACATCATGTAATTTAAGGAATTCATATTTAAATGTCTTCCAACCAAATATAATTTTTATTTTATTACCAGAAACTAGAAACAAAAACAATGGGATTGAATTAAATAATTTACAATAACTACTGACCAGATCACAAAATTTAGATCACCCCATAAACCAACCAATTTATTTCTAGTGTGAAATAGTTTTGTGATTGTTTTGATATTTTGATCTAGAATTTTGTTTACATATGGCTGGCCTGATATTCATCTAGAAAATGTCATTTTATACATATTGTTAGTGTCTGTTAATATTTATATTAATATTAAAGTTTAGACAATGAAATCAGATATTTAAATTTAAATAAGTTTATTTCTTTTACACTAATGTCACTATTGTGATGATTTATTTATTGTTGGTGTTATAATATTATTATGTTACATGGTTTTGATGCACTTCCATCACTTTGATGAACCATAAGGGCCTGTTTGGACCACGGAATACCAAATGCCAGATACAGTCAATTCTGGAAGATCAAATTCTCAAAATGAAATTCTGGAAGATCAAATTCTCAAAATGATTTCCGAAATATGGGATGACCTGTTTGGTTCAC
>MU227786.1:376742-388611 GCA_018584345.1 Thuja plicata
AATGACAAAGTCTAGTTTCAAAAGTAAAACCCATACATCTGATGATATTCTAGAATTATTCCATACTGATTTATGTGGACCTATGAGGACAAAGAGCTATTATGGAGATAGATATTTTATTCTCTTTATTGATTATTACTCTATAATGATGACAGTTATATTTCTAAAAGATAAATCTGAAGCATTCAAGATGTTTAAGTGGTATAAGGCTATGGTAGAAAAATAAAGTGGAAAGGATTTGAATTGTTTGAGACCAGATAGAGGAGGAGAATTTATATCAGATGAATTCACTAATTTCTATAATGAGCATGGTATAAAAAGATAGGTTTCTGCACCAAGAACACCACAATAAAATGGGATTGTTGAAAGAAGGAACAGATCAATAGTTGATTATACAAGGACACTGATGATAGAGAAAGACATCACCCAAATCTTCTGGAGAGAAGCTGTTAGCACTGTTGTTTAGACACTAAACATAGTACAATTGAAGAAGGACACAAAGAAGACACCTTATGAGCTATGTTATGGTAAAACACCCAATGTAAGTTACTTCAAGATCTTTGGTAGTCAATGTTATGTCTTAAAGGATGATAGAAATGGAAAGGTTGACGCCAAAAGTGATGAAGGTATTTTTCTGGGGTATTCTACCAAAAGCAAAGGTTTTAAATGTCTTATCAAGGCCTCTAACAAAATAGTTGAAAGTGAAAATGTAAAGATTGATGAATTTGCAGAAAAGAATGAGCTGGAAAGCACAAAAGAACCAAAGGACTACAACAAGTTTGTATATTATGAAGAACCCAACACTCTACCCGAGCAACAGTGCTTAATGCCAGAATAACAAAATGTTGCAACTGACGGTCAAACTGCTATTACCGACAGTCAAGATAATAATCAAGATAATGTGCAAGGTAATGAAGAACAAAATGAAGATCAAGATAATGATCAAGTAGATAGATAAAGAATTGTACCTATACTTGAAAGATATGTAAGAAGGAACCATCGAGAGATCCAGATCATAGGAGATAAGAAAGCTGGTACAAGAACAAGAAGTAAGTCTTTAAACTCAAATTGTTTAATTTGTGAGTTTGAGCCAAAATCTGTCAATACTGCACTAGACAATGAAGAATGGATAAGTGCTATGAATGATGAGATTGAGTAGATTGAGAAGAAAAAATATGGTCACTTGTGCCAAGACCAGATGACAAGAATGTCATCGATACAAAATGGATATTCAGGAATAAGCTAAATGAGAATGGAGAAGTCACAAGGAACAAAGCAACACTAGTATGCAAGGGGTATGCACAAGAAGAAGGTATAGACTATGGAGAGACCTTTTCACCCATTGCTAGGCTAGGAGGAGTAAGAATAATACTTGTTTATGCTACATACAAAGGATTTAAAGTATATGAAATGGATGTCAAGTCAGCATTCCTAAACGGAATACTTGAAGAAGAGGTATAGATTGAGCAACCAAAAGGGTTTGTAGATCCAGAAAAGAGGAACATGGTATGTAGACTTCACAAAGCCTTGTATGGATTAAAACAAGCTCCTAGAGCCTGGTATGAATGACTTCATTCCTATCTAAAAAGTATTGGATTCATAAGGACTAGTGAAAACAGTAATGTTTATTTAAAAGAAGATACTGATGCGAACACTTTGGTTGCTGAAATATTTGTTAATGACATCATATTTGGAGGAAATGATATGCTATGCAAATCATTTGCTGATGAGATGAGCAAAGAATTCAAGATGTCTATGTTTGGAGAGATCAAGTTCTTTCTTAGTCTACAAATCATTCAAAAACGTGGAGGTATTTTCATTACACAGTCCAAATACATCAAAGAGGTCCTGAAAATATTCAAGATGAAAGATTCCAAACCAGTTGGAATAGCGATGGCTACTGGATGTAAGTTAACAAAGGAAGACAAGACAACTGAGGTAAATTAGACTTTGTATAGATCAATGATTGGAAAACTCATGTATGTTGTACACACTAGACTAGATATTGCACATGCAGTAGGAATTGTTGCTAGATTTTCTACTAACCCCAGGGAATCACATATGACTGTTGTGAAAAGAATCCTAAGATATCTAAAGAATACTAAGGAATTTGGCTTATGGTATAGAAGAGAAGGAAAATTTGAACTAAAAGTGTTTACCGAAGTTGATTGGGCTGAAAATCTTGATGACCGGAAGAGCACAACTGGAGGAGCATTCTTTATGGGTGACAGAATTGTCACATGGATTAGCAAAAAGCAAGGATGCATCTCTCAGTCTACTGCAGAAGCAGAATATGTTGCTGCTATTGCAAACTACTCAAATATTGCATGGATCAAACAGCTGCTGGAAGGTATGCATATGAAGATCTCAGAACCAGTGATTATCTATTATGATAACACTAGTGCAATAAACATTTCCAAGAATCCAGTCTTGCATTCCAAGACTAAACACATTGCAATCAAGTATCATTATTTAAGAGAACAAGTTCAAGAGAAAGAGGTGATACTTGAGTATATGCAATCAAAAGAACAATTAGCTGATATCTTCACCAAGCCACTGCCCAAGGATACATTTGAGTACCTGAGAAAGAGACTAGGGGTCAAACCCTTGTCTACCAATCAGTAAAAGATTGAAGGCTACATCATCCTATATATATCAAAATATCATTCATGTTGATGCAAGCAAAAAGATGAACTTCAAAGCTACATCTATATACAGAAAGGTATATATCAGAGCTGAGCACCAGAGCATATTGTTGTATTGCTAATGGATAAGAGAAATTCAAGGAATATATTATGGTAGAAAGAAAATATCACTTGACATTAATGTCAGGTATCTGTGAGATATTTGTTTGGCATTATTGTCAAAGGGAGAGATCATATCCATAGGGAGAGTTGCTAACAAAAGACAAAGACATCAAAGAAGAAGAATAGTCAAAAGAGAGATATTGACACTAGGAAAGGATGCAACACATCAGAACAAGAAACACAAAGAACTGCAAGAATCAAATCTAAGCTAACATAGAGCTTACCGGCGGTTAGACATTTTTATCGTTTATCAAAACAAACTGTTTGGTAGTTTGATGAATCTCAAGAATTATATTTCATATTGTATTAGAAATAGTATAGTGTGATAATATTGTATGTTGCCATCAATGCCAAAGGGAGAGATTGATGACATGTAATTGATTGAATGTTTGATAATGTTAATTTGAAGATAATGTAAGGTATTAAATCAGTTAATAGTTTATATTATCATTGATGTCAACTTGATATCATCTGTATGGTCATGTATATAATTCCAAAGACTTCAGAGAATCAATGGAAAAAAGATTATGCTTTCAACAATGCATAAAATTCAAGTATTCACTAAAGTGACAGATAAACACCGACGGAGTGCACACCATCGGTAAAGAAAAAGAACAAAAGTCATAGTGATACCCAATGAGCAGAAGACAGTGTTGCCCGAAAAAGAAAAATCACAGGATGCTCGACGAGTTAAAAATAGAATTGCCTGACAAGTAAAATCCAATGATGCCCGACGGACGGAGATCCTGAAGTTGACTGGAGTCACACCGACAGAACCGACAGTTGTCACCAATGACTAACTACAGAGTTGACTGATAGAATAGAGATTTCAGAAAATGACAAAATATCTAGCTGGCAAGAGCTAAAGATAGACTTAACTAGTTGTTTTCATTGTTTTATTCGACCACTGATTGATTTAAAGAAGATTTGTACAGTTGGCAAGAAGATAACTATGAGATAAATCAGGAGTTATGCTTGAAATCAAATTGGCTGGATTGTTTTTCATGCCAAGAATCAAGAATCAAGAAACGGTGAATATCATGTCTATATAAGAGACAAGCTTAATTCATTTCTGAGAAAAAAAAATCAATCATCACACAAAGGGGGAGTAAATAGGAAAAGGATGCAGAAGAGAAACTAATGAAGGATAACTTTATACAATCTTGATCAATCAAGCTGAAGGAGAGCTAAAGAATTATGCATACATCGACGAACAGTGAAGCACAACATCACAAAGCATAAAGTGTGGAGCACAAAGATTTGAATTGATAAATTGATCAGAGAGGTAATGTACTTAAATAGATCTGAAAATCTGCAATTTAAGTTGCATTAGAAATAGGTCATTATGTTTCAGTTTAACCATTGGAGCATCAAGTCTCTTAATAGAGCAGGACTTAACAGTCTTCTATATATTGAGGTACATCCCAAGGAGTGCCAAAAAGGTTGATTCATGAAAGTAGCACTAGATTTGCCTAAAGCCTATTGACAGTCTAAGAAGGATGCTGATTCAAGGATGGTAGCAAACTAAGTTGCCTGATACTAAGTGACGACCTCTATGTATAAAATCCTCTAACGAGGTCACACCTAATAGTGTGTTTGTAACCTTTAATAGGGTTGGCTCCTAACAGGGCTCACTTTAGAAGAGTGAAAATTTGGGGTACCGATCCCAATGGTTTTTTCCCTTAACATGGTTTCCACGTTAAAATCTATGTGTTATGTGTGTATGGTTTATTACTTTACTGTTTTACATTTCACATATACATTTCTGGATTTATCGTATAATCTGCATATTTACTGAGTGTCGGTAAATAAGTTTTATTGCTTATCGGTAATCAAGGAGAATAAGGTCAGAAAAGGAAAATCGACAGACCGTTAATTATTATAAGTATTTTATGGTATGCATCTTGTAAGGGACATAATAATCTAAGGTTTATTTGATTGGTGGTTAGAATAAAGAAAAGTTTTTGAAGCCACTGATTCACCCCCCCTCTCAGTTATTACTAACAATTAGTATCAGAGCTTGTGTACTTAGAAGGAAGGTTTCAAGACCTAAGTCAGTATCACAAGATGAACAGACGAGATGTGCCCAAGTTGAACAAAGACAACTTTGCTTCATGGCAGAGCAAGATAAGACTCAACTTATCAGGTATTGGTAATGATGTTACTCAATACTTAGATACTGAATATGTGTTTCCCACAGGAGCATTAACAGTAGATCAATTGAGAGTGAAGCATGATCACAATTGCATGGTCATAGAGATTTCTTCCTCTCTCTCCGATGCTAAATTTTAAGATGTCAAAGATTGCACAACTGCAAAGAAAATGTGGGACAAACTAAAGCTTGTACATGCCAGTGATGCAAATGTTCTAAGAGCTATGGTAGAAAGCCTTAGAGGAAAATTTGATGATCTTAGAATGAAAGAAGGAGAAAAAATCACACAGTATAGCACAAGAATAAAAGAAGTAGTCAATTCTATATGAGGTGTTGGAGGTACACTTGAAGAGCAGACAGTGGTAAGTAAAATCTTGAGAACCTTACTGCCTGTATATGCTATTAGAGTTTCTGCTATTCAAGAAATGAGAGCAGTTGCAAACAATATAGTTAATCTTGATATTTTGATTGGTAGACTGATTTCATTTGAGATGAATAACTTTGATAATAGTGTTTTACCAAACTTAGAGTCTGCATTTAAGTCTTCTATGAGAATAAGCAAAACAAGTCAGAGACACACATCTAGAAGAGATAGTGAAAGTGAAAGTGAAGAAGAAGATCTAGATGAAATAGAAGCACTCATGGAAAGGAGAATGTAGAGAGGCAAAGGTAAATACAAAGGCATGTTACCACTTGTATGCTTTAATTATAGAGAGATTGGACACTTTGCTGCAAGATGTCCTAACAGAAGAAAATATGACAAAGGTAATGACAGATCTTTTGAGAAGAAATCTGACAGAGATGATAACAAAGATTACAAAAGTTAACAATAATTAGAAAGAAGAGATACCCGAGACTACAAGGATAAAGGCAAGAAGGCTAGCTACCTAGCTGCTTGCAAAGATGAAGATACTGACACTGAACCTGATGAAGACATCAAGATGGTATTTGTAGTTGTGAAAGATGATTCAGATGAAGATGAAAGGTATGTAGAAATTGCACTCATATCTAAGGTTAGCAATAATGATATCTAGATTATAGATAGTGGCTGCACTCACCACATGACCGATGACAGAAAATTTTAATACTTTTGAGTATTATAATGGTGGTATAGTAAGGATGGATAATGATACACCTTGTCCACTTGAAGGTAAAGGAACTATAATGTTGAATAACCTGATTAAATGTGAAAATGCTTATTGGGTAAAATTATTGAATTATAATCTGTTGAGTGTTTCTCAGTTGAATAATTTAGGTCATAGAGTAGCATTTGAGAACAAGAAGGCAAATATTTTCAGTGAATCAGGAAAACCGATTGGTACCGGTGAACAGACTAAAGGTAACTTATTCTATCTGAATGATATTAACACCACTTGCTTAATGACTAGAAACGAAGAAATATGGTTGTGGCACAAAGGATTGTGTCATGTGAATTTTGACAACATGATAAAAATAAGCAGAAGAAGAAATGTAAGAGGTTTACCGATGATGACAAAGCCTGACAACATCATGTGCAAAAATTGTCAAAAATGTAAAATAACAAAGTCTAGTTTCAAAAGTAAAACCCATACATCTGATGATATTCTAGAATTAGTCCATACTGATTTATTTGGACCTATGAGGACAAAGAACTATTATGGAGATATATATTTTATTCTCTTTGTTGATGATTACTCTAGAATGATGACAATTATGTTTCTAAAAGATAAATCTGAAGCATTCAAGATGTTTAAGTGGTATAAGGCTATGGTAGAAAAAAATGGTGGTAAGGATTTGAATTTTTTGAGACCAGATAGAGGAGGAGAATTTATATTAGACGAATTCACTAATTCCTGTAATGAGCATGGTATAAAAAGAGAGATTTCTTCACCAAGAACACCACAACAAAATGGGATTGCTAAAAGAAGGAACATATCAATAGTTGATTATGCAAGGACACGGATGATAGAGAAAGGCATCACCCAAATCTTCTAGAGAGAAGCTGTCAGCACCACTGTTTACACACTAAACATAGTACAATTGAAGAAGGACACAAAGAAGACACCGAAAAAAAAAATCAATCATCACACAAAGGGGGAGTGAATAGAAAAAAGGATGCTAAAGAGAAACTGATGAAGGATAAATTCATACAGTCCTGATCATTCAAGCTGAAGGAGAGCTAAATAATTCTGTAGACACCGAAAAATATTGAAGCACAACATCACAGAGCAGAAAGTGTGGAGCACAAAGAATTGAATTGATACATCGATCAGAGAGGTAATGTACTTAAATAGATCTGAAAATCTGCAATTCAACTTGCATTAAAAATATGTCATTATGTTTCAGTTTAACCATTGGAGCATCAATTCTCTTAATAGAGCAGGACTTAATAGTCTTCTATATATTGAGGTACATCCCAAGGAGTGCCAAAAAGGTTGATTCATGAAAGTAGCACTAGATTTTCTTAAAGCCTATCGACAATCTAAGGAGGCTGATTCAAGGATGGTAGCAAACTGAGTTGCTCGATACTAAGTGGCAACCTCTATGTATAAAATCCTCTAACAAGGTCACACCTAACAGTGTGTTTGTAACCTTTAATAGGGTTGGCTCCTAACAGGGCTCACTTCAGAAAAGTGAAAATTTGGGGGTACTGGTCCCAGTGGTTTTTTCCCTTAACAAAGTTTCCACATTAAAATCCATGTGTTATGTGTGTATGGTTTATTACTTTACTATTTTACATTTCACATATGCATTTCTGGATTTATCGGTATACTCTACATATTTACTGAGTGTCAGTAAATAAGTTTTATTGCTTATTGGTAATCAGGGAGAATAAGGCCAGAAAAGGAAAATGGACAGACAGTTAATTATTATAACTGTTTCATGGCATGAATCTTGTAAGGGACATAATAATCTAAGGTTTATTTGATTGGTGGTTAGTGTAAAGAAATTTTTTTGAAGCCACTGATTCACCCCCTCCCCCCCTCTCAGTTATTACTAACACTTTTACCCAGTAATCATTTTCACATTTGATAAGGTTATTCAACATTATGATTCCTTTACCTTCAACTAGACAAGGTGTGTCGTTACCCATTCTTACAGAACCACCATTATAGTATTCAAAAGTTTCAAAATTTTTCTTATCACCAGTCATGTGGTGAGTGCATCTACTATCTATGATCCAGACATCATTCTTACTAACCTTAGATATGAGTATAGTTTCTACATACCTTTCTTCTTCTTCGTCTGAGTCATCCTTCATGGCTAAAAATACCATCTCAATGTCTTCTTCAGATTTTGTGTCAGTATCATCAGCTCTGTTCTTAGCTAGGTAACAAGCTTTCTTTCCTTTGTCCTTGTAGTCTTGGGTATCTCTTCTTTCAGACTATCGGTTGCTTCGGTAATCTCTGTTATCACCTCTATCAAACTTTTTCTCATATGTTCTATCATTACTTCTGTCATCTTTTCTTCTGTTTGGACATCTTGGAACAAAGTGTACAACCTCTTTACAATTAAAACATACAAGTGGTAATTTACCTTTGTATCTACCTTTGCCTCTCTGCAATCTTCTTTCCATTAGTGCTTCAATATCATCAAGTCCTTGATCCTCATTATGACTATCACTTTTATTCCTAATAGTGCATCTATGAATTGAATTACTTATTCTTAAAGAATATTTGAATGTAGATTCTATAGATGGTAAGACACTATTATCAAAGTTATTCATCTCAAATTAAATTAGTCTAACAATCAGACTATCTAGAGTAACTGTATTGTTTGCAAATGCTCTCATTTCTCGAATAACAAAAACTCTAATAGCATATACAGGCAATAAGGTTCTTAAGATTTTACTTACTACTGTCTCCTCTTCAAGTACACCTCCAACTCCTTGGATAGTATTGACTACCTCTTTTATTCTACAGCTATACTGAGTGATATTTTCTCCTTCTTTCATCCTTAGGTCATCAAACCTCCCTCTTAGGCTTTCTGCCTTGGCTCTTAGTACATTAGCATCTCCTCCATGTACCAACTTCAACTTATCCCACATTTTCTTTACAGAGGTGCAAGTTTTGACATCTTCAAACTCAACATCAGAGAGTGATGAGGCAAGTTCTACCTTCATGCAATTATGCTCATGCTTTTCTCTTAATTTCTCAAGAGTATGAGGTCCTGTAGGCAACAAATATTCAGTATCAAGGTGTTGAGTAATATCATTACCAATACCTGATAGGTGGAGTCTTATTATGCTTTTGCCATGATACAAAGTTGTCTTTATTCAACTTGGGCACATCACATTTTTTCATCTTGTGATATTTTACTTGAATTGTTAAACTCCCTTTCTAAGCACACAAGCTTGGATACCAATTGTTAGTAATAACTGAGATGGGGGGGGGGGGGGGGGGGGAAGNGGGGGTGAATCAGTGGCCTAAAAAATATTCCAATTAATCAACCCAAAAACTTAGTACCACAATATTAAGGCTCTATTTATCTTCAGTCTTATAAGATGAATGCCTTGAAATATGCTTATCAAATAACTACTGCTCAAAGTTACCTTTTAAACCTTATTCTTTATGTTTACCGAATAGCAGTCTTTCAATTTATCGAATAACAGTAAATATCTTAGTGTATACGATCAATCCAGATTAGTTGTGTAATGTAAAACACTAAAGTAATGACTCATAAACACATTGACACATGGATCTTTAACGTGGAAACCCTGTTAAGGGAAAAATCACTTGGGACTGGTAATCCAAAATTTTCACTCTTCTGAAGTGAGCTCGGTGAAGAGCCAACCTTGTTAAAGATTACAAACACATTGTTAGGTGTGACCTTGTTAGAGGATTTACAAGATTAGTTTGTCACTTGATATAGACATCTCTATGCTACCTTCTATGACCAAACCTTGGTTTGTCAAATGGTATATGGCATCTCATGTTATCTTCATGATCAAAATTTTTGATACTCCTTTAGATGTATCTCAATATAGAAATGATCTTTAAATCCTGCTTGGTTAAGAGACTTTCTGAATCAATGGTTAAAATGAAACAATATGATCTGTTCACATATGCAAATTCTACTTGCATATTTTTAGATCTATCGTAAGCTCATTAAACTATTCTGATCAATATATTTTTTCAATACCTTTGATCCACTTTTGTTTATGCTCGGTGATGCTATGCTCCATTGCTTAGTGTCCGCAGAAATATTTAGCTCTTTCCTTAGCTTGATTGATCAGGACAGTATGAAGTTATTCTTCATTAGTTTCTCTTCAACATCCTTTTTTTCATTCACTCCCCTTAATTCATAATGAATTAAGTTGTCTCTTTTATAGACATGATATCACCATTTTTCTCTTCTTGATTTTCTTGATCTTGACGTGATCCACAATCTTAGCCAATCTTGATTTAAAGAAAAACTCTTGTTTTATCTCATAGAAATCTTCTTTCCAACTAGACAAAACAACTATAAATCCTTTACTTATCTCTAGCTTTATCTTTTTGATGAAAACAAAGATAACAACCAATTAAGTCTATTTTTAGCTCTTCCAACTAGATATTTTGTCATTTCTAAACTCCAGTTAACTTTGGTGTTTTAACTCTTTGATATCTTTGGTCAACACTCCAATTTTCCTTGGGCTACTCCGTCGGGGTTGTCTTTCCATCGGTGTTTTATGTCCTTTGGGCTTCACTGCAAAGTTCTTCTTGTCGATTAACACTGTAATTCTAGCTGTCAGTAATGCTTGTGATTCTGCTCTTCGGTAATGCTCGTCGATTTCTTTTCTCGGGCATCACTGTGACCTAACTTTCAGTGATATTTTTCCATTGGGTTCCACTAGACATCGGTGTTTGAAGTGACTTAGTGAATGCTTTTCTTTTATGCATTACTGAAAGCATAATCTTTATCTTTCGAATTCTTTGAAGTCTTTGACACTTTGATTATAAACGATTAGATTATATCAAGTTGACATCAATGAAAATACAATCCATTAACTAATTTAATGTCTTGCATTATATTTTTTGCATTTCGGTGATCAACTTAACATCTTCAAACATTCAATTAGTTACATGTCATCATAATTTAGTGTTTTTTATTACACATAATTAATCTGGATTGATCGGTATACACTAAGCAATTTACTATATTTCGGTAAATGAAAGACTGCTAATCGGTAAAAAGTAAGAATAAGGTTTAACAGTGAACTCCGAGTGGTATTTGTATCATCTTAAAATGGAAGCACTTCCATTTTAAGAGCGTTTAGCCCTCCTTAGGGGATGTTTTTGACCTCTACCATATCATCATCCTGTTTCTGCATCATCTCATGCTTCTATGCTGGTTCAAGACCCTGATTGGGCCTCTTCGGGCACCTCCTACCCCACCTGGCATATTTTCCAGGGGTTCTGACCCCCTGGGTCATAGTTGACCTCGACCCTGACCTGGGTCCCCCTTTCAAATCAGGAAATTTGTCAGCTGCTGGGGCTCATCAAAAATTCAGTTTTCCTGCTTCTGGGTTGGCTGTTTCAGGTTTCGAAGCATTGATTCCTAAATTGTATTTAATATAGGTCCTTTTCTAGGGGCATGGGTTTAATTATAATTTAATTATCCTATGTAGGCCTCCTTAGAAGATTGTGCCCTAATTTCATATAAAAGGAAGCATTTCTCTATCATTTTCTCTAAGTCTTCTAAGTGCAAAAAGCTCTAATCAAGATTTTTTCAAGAAGCATAAAGTCCAAGCATCCATTGCCAAGCTTTCAAGGTGTTAAAGTATTCTCCTTAAACATTCAAGTTATCCTTTGAAGATCAATCATTCAAGATCTCAAGCCTTTGAAGGGATTAGGTGCAAACATTCAAGATTCATCATCCAAACCCTAGATCTAGCCATCATGGTGGTGTGATCTTCCTTCAAGATCCTTTGTGCCTCTTCAAGACTCTT
>MU227786.1:393768-406666 GCA_018584345.1 Thuja plicata
AGGTTAAGGGATTCAATACATTCTAGGCAACTTAAAGAACAATTTACACATCAACACTTTACATTTCAAGATAATCAATTTATAAATCAAATCAACCCCCAACACACATATTTTATCTTACATTTTGTTAACACATCCATTCCATCAGTTATAGTAGTTATTTGTTAAGATTATTTGAAGACATTCATCTTGTAGGAATGAAGATAACTAGAGGCTTAATATTGTGGCACTAAGGTTTTGGGCTGATTTATTGGAATATTTTTGAGGCCATTGATTCACCTCCCCTCTCAGTTATTCTGACAATTGGTATCAGATCTTGTGTGCTTAGAAAGGGAGTTTAACAACTCAAGCAAAATATCACAAGATGAACAAATGAGATGTGCTTAAGTTGAATAAAGACAACTTTGCATCATGACAAAGCAGAATAACACTCCACCTATCACGTATTGGTAATGATGTTACTCAACACCTAGATACTAAATTGATGACATAAGTTTTTCCATTAGTATGCAAAGAGAAAATAGTTGTTTGAACCGTCAGTTACACTACACCAAAAGACGGATTTCAGTTCAGACCGAAAGTGCTAAGTATAGAGAAACCCGATGACATAAGTTTTACAATGTAAACCAAAAGTGTAACCCAAAGATGATACAGAGGAACCCAACAAGAAGGTTACACTATAAATCGAAAGAGTAGAAATAGGGGAACCCAACAGACAGTTCAACAAAGGAACACCGAAAGACAGATAAACTAATTTTAGAGCAACCCGAGCATCAGACAACAAAAGTCAGTTATATCCCGAGAAAAGTGGATCTGACTTCCACGTCAGATAAAAAACTTATATTTTATATTTAGAGTTTAGATTTGATTTAAAACCTTTTCTTGAGGGAAAAGAAAGAGAATTTTAATTGTTTTAATTAGTCTAACTGATTAAAAATATGCAAACTAGGAGATCAAGGTCAAGTTGTAAACCTTTGATCATAGAGTTAAGTTTGTAATACATGAAACTTAATTAGGTCAATCTATTGTATAAATAGATGTTGTAATCATTCATTTCAAATGGATGTGAGGATGATTTTAGCCAAGGAGCACATCTATGGATCAGACTGAGAGTTTCAAGAAGCAAAACATCAAAAGATGAATTTGGTTATCAAGAACCAAGAATCAAGGCTACCGAGCAACATAGGTATTAATAAATCACATTAGGTGATACATTGTACATGTAATCTTTAATGGATCTATAATCAGTAATTGTAGATCGCATACACTTAGGTCAATGAGTATTTTTTTCTACATTTGAACAAGTGTAGCAAATAGAATAAATGTTTTTAAGAAAGGTGGATTTAACAATCCTATTGTAAATCTCTTAACTGAGTGCACACTAAACAAAGTTGAAAAATATCTTAATAGAGTAGAACTTAACTAGTCTCCACATAATACTCCTAACAAGGTAGATCATTAGAAGTGATCAAATTGTAAGCCTTAATCAATCCCTTCCAATCTACAGATAGTGAAGTTTTTGTGGGTGCCATCCCCACCGCAGTTTTTACCTTCTAACAGGGGTTTTCTGCATTACCATATCTTGTGTTATGTGTTATTGATTTCATGAATGTTTCTATGAATGTCTACATACAATTAAGATTATGAATTGATATCACGTGCATACAGAAAGAACATCAGATATGATCGATAAAGCAAAGAATTGATTACATAAGGTTAAAGGTTAATTAACTAAAAGTTTTAGAGGTACTGATTCACCCCTCCCCTCTCAGTACATACTTCTCATTATTTCCAACAATTGGTATCAGAGCTAGATCTTTTATTTGGAAATTTTAAAAACTTAAGAGAAAATATCATACAATGGAGAAGTACAGGCTTGAGAAGAGTATGGAGAATCAGAAGTTAGAGATACATATCTTCTTTGAACAATATAAAGAAGATAGAATCAAGATGAGATAGTTGCTAGATGAAAGAAAGATTATGGCATCTCGCTGTAATAAAACACACTACCAAGAATAAGAGATACCAGATCTATTTGAGTATATAGGATCTACTATAAGAAAAGCATCAGACACATAAGAAGAAAGCATCACAAGTTTGAATGAAATCAATCAACATCTGGCCAGACAAGTGAAATCTCTGCAAATCGATCAAGAGACATAGATGGTAATAATGATTGATGTCATGAACAATGATAGACAAGTTGAATAAGAAAGAAAACTAGCTATTGATGACAAAAGGAAGATTACTGAAAAGCTACAAGAGAAAGAATAAAAAATACAAAGACTTACAGAACATCATCATGAGATCACAAATCAGATTATTCTTATGAGTCAAGAGGCAAATAGAATGAATACAAAACTAATTGAAATAATAGAAGCTATTGATGAGCTAAGAGAACAAAATGAAAAGATGAAATGTGAAGTGATAATTTAGCAACAACATAATGCAATAATAAAGAGAGCTGAAGAAAGCATCAAAAGGATGGATGATTTTCTTGATGGACAAAGAAGAGTCAACAACAATACCGGACTAGGGTATATCGAAAATGAAGAATCACCAAACCAAGTTGATCCAAAGAATGTCTATGCAAATCCAAGACCAAAAAAGCTGACATGCAATCATTGTGGAAGGCCTGGCCACATATCAAATATTTGTACAAGAAAAATGAAAGGTATTCCTAAAACCACACCTTCATTCATAGGAATTTTTTATAAATGAAACAAGAAAGGACATAAGGCATATAAATGTAAATCTAAGGTGAAACAACCAAAGAAGGAAACCTACATGGAAAAATACTATCCTTGTTGCAAAATGCATGGGCACACATCTCTTGAATGCTAGAAAAAGAAAAGGCAAGCATAGAAGCCTAAATAAAATGAAACTGCCTATCAACTAGAAAGAGTCGGTAACCAATATGTTTGGAATTACAACACATGGGCAAAATATACAACATGTGGAAGATTTGGTCACATAGCTGCAAACTGTATGAGACAATGGACAAGAAAGACTAGGAGTTGGACTAACCCCAGAATGGCATGTCTACACTGTCATAAAGTTGGTCATCTAAAGAAAGACTACAAAGACTGAATGACAGAGATCAACACCTTTTCCAATGGAAACACCATTGAAGACAATAGGAAGATGAGAAACAAAATGAGGAGGAAAGCTACAAACACTGATGAAGCTGGACTGAGCAATGCAATTGGTGACACCTTATCTAATGGACCTGGTGACAACACCATCCCCACCTAAGCAGAACAAGTAAGTATGGAATTGTAATATACCAAGTTATATTTTGCATCAGTTCCCTTATACATAGTTAAAATACCAAATCAATATGATTAAAGATCCACTATGGTATTACTTGTTACAATTCTGTGAAAACAATCTCGTCAGTCATTACATACTGAAATGCATCAATGTACACACAGATCTAAGTTGTCAATACTTACCGATAATCATCGGTTAACGTATAAAGCTAAGTTTCTAAGTACAAACCAAGATCCATCGGTAATCATGAAAAGTTGACATGTTGTCTTCGCCAAATACCAAAATCCGTTAGTTAATGTAATACATTGACAACTGCCTCGAAGCATTATGCTCTCACCAAGAATGTTATTTGTGTATCATCTGACAAATCTGTCTTCACACACCAAGAAGTGGTTGAGCATTAATGACTCAACTTAGGGCAAAGTCTATAAATAGATGACAGAAGGGTTTCATATTTACCAAGTGACTAGAGAAAAGAGATAGAGAAAAACCTGAGCACGAAGTGAACCGATTGCAGAGCGTCTACAACTCGCCTCCCTGCACTCCAAAAAAATTCCTAATAGCTACAGAGGTTGAAGTAAGTAACAAAGAAAACAAAGAACTCTACTTTCATTTACAAGAAAAATCCCTAAAATCTGAAATGATGGAAACTACATCAAGAACCTCCAAGCTCAAGAATGATAAGAAGAATAAGGTCAATCTAATCAAGAATTCAACCTGTGAGGAACCTCATTACAAGATATGTCCCGAGGTTGCTTCACAACCTGACAATGCTGGTGCATTCTCCAATATACCAGCTAGGGTTTTGCTCATCAAAGATGTATGAGCATATATACACTGCAAGATAACAGAGATAGGAGACCTAGAAGTTGAACAAGCTTTCAAGAAGCTTTGCAACAATGACAACACTATCAATGAAGAAGATAAACACATTGAAGTAAAAGGGTTCACACATGCCCTACTATTCCCAAAGGAATTCAAAACTGAATGGATTCGGTTAGTACTAAGCAAGATACATGACTGAAAGATATGGCTGGATGAGCCAAAACTGATAACCAGGGATGTTATACACACTGTTACCGATTATCCCATAACTAATAAAGTAAAAGCACTAAAACACTCTCCTAAAGATGACATTGAAAAGAACACAAGAGAAGCATGGGATGGAAGAGGATTAAAGGTATCCACCACCAATGATGTTGAAATGAAATTTGGAGCACGTATCTTAGGATACAAGTTCTTTCAAGCTAGCAGGATGAACAATATTGCATCCAGAGCAATGGATACAATATACAAGATTGTCAAGAAGGGACTAGAGTTGGATCTGTCAGAAATTCTTCTAAGGCAATTAGACAAGAACATGAAGATAATAAGAAATGCAAATTCTAACTCATGTAAGTTTGGTTCACTCATCATGTGCATATTTTTCTATTTCCAAGAATCATTCCCATCTATGGGCAATGTCAAATGGGACACTACAAGACCAGTGACCACACAGATTAGTGAGTTCATCAAATCACTAGGAGACAATTTTGAATCAATCATGAATGAATACTTCACTAGATTCAAAGAAAGAATGCATAAAAGAATGAGGATTCAAGAGCATTTAGAAGAAAAATACAAGACTGGAATATGTTTTATGGTGGACACTGACTACACCTACATCAATTCAGATGTACCAAGAATAACATGGCTGGCACCACTTGACTATGAGGTGAACATTGATCAAGCGTCAAATGCTATTAAGGCATTGATAAATGAGCCATTGAACACATCACAACCCAAGTTGGGAACTTATGAGGAAGCCAAAGAAAGGATTAAAACTGGATTAGTTGTGAAAAAGATTGACAGAAAGAAAAATAAAATGGTCAAGACCTTGAAGGAAAAGTTGTTGGTGAATGAAGATGAAACTGAACATAAAGAAGAAACTAAGGGTCAGTCACCTATCAGTGAAGCTGAGAAGGAGAGTGACTCAGAATCCACAGAGTCTGATACACCATTACCTCCACCAGTAAGGAAGCCTAGGACTAATGCAGCGTTCAGGAGCAGGAGTCAAACAACAAAGGATGCAAGTCCTTCACTGATCAAGAAAGATCAAGTAAGGACCTACAAAAGAAATCCACAAATAGGAAAAAAGGAGCCAACAAAATGAAGAAATTTCCTCAGAACTAGGGAAGAAATTGAGGATACAGAAAATGATGAACAATCTATACAAGCTATCAAGAACACAACCTACTACAATTGATGAGGTATGTGCTTCTATTATCAAATCAGGTACAAAAAATGATCACAAGATCAAGAAATGGCTAACATTGGATCCCAAGGATCAAAATAAGATAGAAGAGGCAATTATCACAATGATGTGTGCATTCAAATATGTTCCAATACAATTGGCAGACAATATGCCAAAATAAATTTTGAGTAGATTATCGACAAGATGGAAATTTTCTTTTCATTCTGTGAAACAAATTAGGCAAAGATCCCTAGTTTATGTCATACCTCCTGAATAAAAAATGGAGGAGATTGAAGAGATGATGAAGAAAGACTCCAAAAGTTTCTCACCAAAGTTAAGAGCCTACCAAGTGCTTCAAGGACATCTACTTGAACTAGATAGAAAGAGTGAGGCTGAATGGAGAAAGATACTTGATATACCTAAAATAGATACAAGTCCCGAGCCACAAATAGCTCTTACCGACAAGCAACAAAATAAAGATGATCAGGCTAAACAGAGCCCTGAACATATTCTTATTACTGATGAGGATGTTAATGAAGAATCATTGAATACACAAGACAACAAGGATATAGATATTGCAAATGAAACATGGCCGGATAATACTATCATTGATATTACCAGAGGAGATCTTGCAGATGAGATACAAAAAGATGAAGATGTCACTATTTTCCAAGACCAAACCAATGAATATGACACTACAATAGATTATGCACAGGTAGACACACTAGGATAGATACCACTATTGATACAAGCTATCAATATTATCTCAGAGAAGGAGAAGTCACCTAAGAAGGATGCAAGTATACCCAAAAATAAGGGTAATGATGAACAAAAAGATACAACCAATGAACAATTAGTCATCGATGGAGAACAAAAAGATGGAGATCACAACGAAAATGATGCACAAATGAAAGATACAGATGAAGTGTAGAAGAGAAAGGTGAACAAGATAAGCCAGTTGATACCACTCCTAAGAACACCAAAGGAGATGCTGAAGTTTCACCGAAGGTTTGAGGAGACATCCATAGATAACAAAAGGAAAACCCTAAGTAGTAGGAAAAAGGTACAACACCACTGAAGCCTTCCTCCACCACATCAGACCAAGAAGAAAAAATTGCTATGGTTTTACATACAGGTGCATCAAAAAAGAAGAAGAAGAAAACCAAGAAGAGTAAGTTGGAGGTCACACTAGATGAAATCATTGAAATACCAAAGTGTAATCCAACCACATTAGACTATGAATCTCTTATAGAATATGGAGAGATATGTCAAAGGAAAGTAATGCAGGAAAAGCTTAGAAAAGAACACAAAGATTCTCTAGTGCTGGAAAATACAAGAGATATCTTACAACAGATAGTTCGTGATATTGATGTTGATCACAATGCCACCATTCTGGATCAACTTGTCATTCTCACCGAAGCAATCAAAACTCAAAATGTGGATGCAGAAAAGGCTATTGAAGAACAAGCAAAACAAAAGTTCCAATACAAATTGACATAAAAGATTAGCCAAGAAGTGGAAAAAAATAAGGTAAAGCTTTCAGAACTAACAAATGAATTGGATCCAATCATTATTGAAGCTATTTACTTAATTCAAAAGCTATGCACTTTGGATAAATTCACTAAGGAAAATAGTGATAAGATTGCAAAGATCGATTCTGATCTAAATGCAAGTGCTAAAAGTCTAACCATAGATGGCAATGTAATCAAATTGCATTATGAGAAGATAATTGAAATCAAAAGGTTAAGAAAAGAACTTTGGGAAGAAGAATCACAATTCAGAGAAAAGGTTACCGAGCTACATGCTCAACTATTACTAAACCTCACACTTCTATAACAACACATAAGTTTGGCAAGACAACTAATTGCCACCCCTGAGATGTCGACAAGATGATGGAGGAAATGAAGACCTCTCACTCTCATATTTTTGATAAATTATAGGTATACACCTTTGCCCTTACTATCAAAAAAGGGGGAAAACAATATGTACAGAGCATATAGTAAAAAGGGGAAAATGATGTATAATGATGTATAATACAAAAGGGAGAATGATATGAAGATAATGTGAAAAGGAAATATAGTATATAGGCAAGTATACATGTATATACTTATACTATACTGACATATGCATAGGGGGAGTCATGAAATGACTAAGGTAAACACATGGTGTACATACTAAACACTTTAGTATTTTGCACATATCAGTTTTTGTTACTAATGTCAAAGGGGGAGATTGATGACATAAGTTTTTCCATTAGTATACAAAGAGAAAACAATTGTTTGGACCATCGGTTACACTACACTAAAAGACAGGTTTCAGTTCAAACCAAAAATGCTAAGTATAGAGAAACTTGACAACACAAGTTTTACACTGTAAACCGAAAGTGCAACCCGAAGATGATACACAGGAACCTGACAAGAAGGTTACACTATAAACCGAAAGAGAAGAAATAGGGGAACCTGAGCATCAGACACTGAAATTCAGTTATATCCTGAGAAAAGTGGATCTGAATTCCACGTCAGATAAAACACTTATGTTTTATATTTAGAGTTTAGATTTGATTTAAAACCTTTTCTTGAGGGACGAGAAAGAGAATTGTAATTGTTTTAACTAGTCTAACTGATTAAAACATGCAAACTAGGAGATCAAGGTCAAGTTGTAAACCTTTGATCATACAGTTAAGTTTGTAATACATGAAAATTAATTAGGTCAATCTATTGTATAAATAGATGTTGTAATCATTCATTTCAAATGTATGTGAGGATGATTGTAGCCAAGGAGCACATTTATGGATCATACTGAGATTTTCAAGAAGAAGAACAACAAAAGATGAGTTTGGTTATCAAGAACCAATAATCAAGGCTACCGAGCAACAAAGGTTTTAATCAATCACATTAGGTGATGCATTGTAAATGTAATATTTAATGTATCTATTATCAGAAATTGTAGATTGCATACACTCAGGTCAATGAGTATTTTTTTTCTGCATTCTAACAAGTGTAGCAAATAGAAGAAATCCTTTTAAGAAAGGTGGATTTAACAATCCTATTGTAAATCTCTTAACTGAGTGCACACTAAATAGTGTTGCAAAAGCTCTTAATAGAGTAGAACTTAACTAATCTCCACATAATACTCCTAACAAGGTAGATCATCAGAAGTGATAAAATTGTAAGCCTTAACCGGCTGCTTCCAATATGCAGATAGTGAAGTTTTTGTGGGTGCCATCTCCACCGTAGTTTTTACCTTCTAACATGAGTTTTCTGCATTACCATCTCTTGTGTTATGTGTTATTGATTTCATGAATGTTTCTATTAATGTATACATATAATTAATATTATGAATTGATATCACATGCATACAGAAAGAACATCATATATGATCAGTAAAGCAAAGAATTGATTACACAAGGTTAAAGGTTAATTAACTAAAAATTTTAGAGGTACTGATTCACCCCTCCCCTCTCAGTACATACTTCCCATTATTTCCAACACTGAATAAGTGTTTCCTACAATACCTCACACACTTGAGAAATTGAGAGAAAATCATGAGCATAATTGCATGGTAATAGAACTTGCTTCCTCACTCTCCGATGCTGAGTTTGAAGATGTCAAAACCTGCACCTCTACAAAGAAAATGTGGGATAAATTGAAGCTAGTACATGGAGGAGATGCTAATGTACTAAGAGACAAGGCAGAAAGCCTAAGAGGGAGGTTGATGACCTAAAGATGAAAGAAGGAGAAAATATCACTCAATATAGCTGCAGAATCAAAGAGGTAGTCAATACTATTCGAGGAGTTGGAGGTGTACTTGAAGAATAGATAATGGTGAGTAAAATCCTAAGAACCTTACTTCTTGAATATGCTATTAGAGTATCTTATATACAATAAATGAGAGCAGTTGCAAACAAAAATGTTACTCTAGATAGTCTGATTGGTAGACTGATTTCATTTGAAATGAATAACTTTGATAATAGTGTCTTACCATCTATAGAATCTGCATTCAAATCTTCTTTGAAAATAAGTAAGTCAAGTTATAAACACACTATGAGGAATGATAGTGAAAGTGATAGTGATGACCAAAGAATTGATGATATTGAAGCACTAATGGAAAGAAGATTGAAGAGAGGCAAAGGTAGATACAAAGGTAAATTACCACTTGTATATTTTAATTGTAAAGAGGTTGGACACTTTGTTCCAAGATGTCCTAACAGAAGAAAATATGATAGAAGTAATGACAGAACATATGATAAGAAGTTTTACCGAGGTGATGACAAAGATTATCGAAGCAACGGACAATCTGACAGAAGAGATATCTAAGACTAAAAGGACAAACAAATGAAAGCTTGTTACCTGGCTAAGAACAAAGCTGATGATATCGAAACCAAATCTGATGAAGACATTGAGATGGTATTTGTAGCCATGAAGGATGAGTCAGATGAAGAAGAAAGGTATGTAGAGACTACACTCATATCTAAGGTTAGTAAGAATAATTTTTGGATTAGAGATAGTGGATTCACTCACCACATGACCGGTGATAAAAAAAAGTTTGAAACTTTTGAATAATATAATGGTGGATCAGTAAGAATGGGTAATGACACACCTTGTCACGTTGAAGGTAAAGGAACCATAATGTTGAATAACCTGATCAAATGTGAAATGCTTACTGGGTAAAAAGACTTAATTATAATATATTAAGTGTTTCACAGCTGAATAACATAGGTCACCAAGTAGCATTTGAAAATAAGAAGGAAAAGATCTTCAATAAATTAGGAAGGTTGATCAGAACTGGTGAACAGACAAAAGGTAACCTTTTCTATCTTGATGACATTGCAACCACTTGTTTAATGGCTAGAAACAAAGACATATGGTTGTGTCATAAAAGACCATGCCATGTGAATTTTGAAAACATGATAAAGATAAGAAATAAAAAGAAAGTAAGAGGCTTATCGAGCATGTCAAAACCTGAACATATCATGTGCAAGAATTGTCAAAAAGGTAAAATGACAAAGTCTAGTTTCAAGAATAAAGCCCATACATCTAATGCAATTCTAGAATTAGTCCATTCTAATTTATGTGGACCCATGAGGACAAAGAGTTACAATGGTGATAGGTATTTCATTCTCTTTGTAGATGATTATTCTAGAATGATGACAGTTATGTTCTTAAAAGATAAATCATAAGCATTCAAGATGTTTAAATGGTATAAGGCTATGGTAGAAAAACAAAGTGGTAAGGAATTGAAATGTTCAGGATTAGATAGAGGAGGGGAATTTATTTGAGATGAATTCACTAACTTCTGTAATGAGCATGGAATTAAAAGATAGGTTTTTGCACCAAGAACATCATAGCAAAATGGAATTGTTGAAAGAAGAAATAGATCCATTGTTGTTTGTGCAAGAACATTGATGATTGAGAAAATCATCACTCAAAATTTCTGGAGGGAAGCTGTCAGTACTGCCGTCTATACATTGAATAAAGTACAATACAAGAAGGACACAAAGAAGACACCCTCTGAACTATGGTATGGTTACACACCCAATGTAAGTACTTCAAAATCTTTGGAAGTCAATGTTATATTTTGAAAGATGATAGAAATGGAAAGCTTGAATCCAAAAGTGAAGAAGGTATCTTTTTAGGGTATTCCACCAAAAGCAAGGCTTATAATTGTCTTAACAAGTCCTCTAACAAGATCATTGAAAGTGCAAATGTAAAAATAAATGAATTTATATAGAAGAATGATAAGGAAAGAATAAAAGAACCAAAAGACTACAATAGTTTTGTTTACACTGAATAACCTGACACTCTACCCGAGCAATAGTGTATCGCACCCGAGCAACAGAACACTGCACCCGAGCATCATGTTGCAATTATAAAAAATCAGGAAAATACTCAAGATGATGCTCCGAGTGATGGAGATCAGAATGAAGGTCAAGATGATGATTAGAATGATGGACAATGAGCTAAAATGAAACTTGCCAAGTATGTCAGAAGACATCATCCGCAAAATCAGATCATAGGAGACAAGAAGGTTGGAATGAGAACAAGAAGTAAGTCACTAAACACTAGATGCTTACTTTGTGATATTGAGCCTAAATCTGTTAATATTGCACTTGAAAATGAGGAATGGGTCAGTGCTATGAATGAAGAGATAGAAAAGATTGAGAAGAACAGTACATGGATATTAGTATCAAGACCAAAAGACAAGAATGTCATTGGTACCAAATGGATATTCAGAAACAAGCTAAATGAGAATGGAGAAGTCAGAATAAATAAAGCAAGGTTAGTATGCAAAGGGTATGCACAAGAAGAAGGTATTGATTATGGAGAAACCTTTGCACCCATTGCTAGACTAGAAGGAGTAAGAATATTACTTGCTTATGCTACATTCAAAGGATTCAAGGTATACCAGATGGATGTAAAATCTGCATTTCTAAATGGAATACTGGAAGAAGAGGTATACATTGAACAACCAGAAGGGTTTGTTGATCCACACAAGAGAAACATGGTATGTAGACTGCATAAATCCTTGTATGGATTAAAACAAGCACCTAGAGCCCGGTATGAAAGACTTCACTCCTATCTCATAAATGTATGCACCCTAAAATGGTCGCCTAGATTTTGGGCCCCATTTTATCATTTTATCAATTTTTTGAATCAATGCTTTGAAACATTTTCAATTCAAATCAATTTCCTTGATCAAATTGTAATTAATTCAATTATTCAATTATTTCAATATTTCCTAAGGTTTGATCATTTTTATATAATTAAAAGATTTAATTTTCTTTTTAATTAAATAAAATTTATCTTATTTAATTAAAAGATTTAATCTCCCTTTTAATTGAATAAAATTTATCTTATTTAATTAAAAGATTTAATCTCCCTTTTAATTGAATAAAAATTATCTTATTTAATTAAAGACTTAATCTCCTTTTTAATTGAATAAAATTTATCTTATTTAATTAAAATATTTAATCTCCCTTTTAATTGAATAAAATTTATGTTATTTAATTAAAGTAAATTTCTCCCTTTTAATTAAATAAAATTCCTCTTATTTAATTAAATTCAATTTCCCCCTTTTAATTAAATAAAATTCTTCTAATTTATTTAATTATAAAGAAAACCCCTCTTTTAATTAAATAACTAAAAATCCCCACTTAAAGCACTTTATTTGATGAAAAAGGAAATAAATTAAATAAAAATCCCTTTTTCATCACATCTTCCTAAGTGGTGGGTTTTTTCCTCTTTATCTCAACCATTGATCAATTTTTTTTGCCTCTTAATCTCAACCGTTCACTTTTCTTTATAAGGAGACCTCTCCTTCTCATTTTCATATTAGGTTTTTATAGTATTGTTATGCTGCAGGTTTGGAGAGCAATTTTGGAGGAGGATTTGA
>MU227786.1:406813-418678 GCA_018584345.1 Thuja plicata
CATGCATTGTTATCATTTAGATTAATTTCTTTTTATGCATTGTTATCATATAGAGTAGATCTCATTTTTATGCATTTGAATCTCTCATTTCATGGTGTACTTGCATAGGCACTAACTAGGTCAATCTGAGGGCCTCCATTTTAAAATTTTGCACTCCATGACTAGAGAGCTATGGATCAATATTTGAGGCCTCATCCTTGAGAAACCTTGGATGGAATGATTCATAGAAGTGTATCAACATTTTAGCACACAATAAGCATTGAATTTGTAAGAACAAGTGAAAATAACAATCTGTACTTAAAAGAAGATACTGATGGTAATATTCTGATTGCTGAAATATTTTTTGATGATATCATATTTGGAGGAAATGACATGTTATGTAAATCATTTGCTAATGAAATGAGCAAAGAATTTGAAATGTCTATGTTTGGGGAGATCAAATTCTTTCTTGGTCTATAGATTCTTCAACAAGATACAAGCATATATATCACACAATCCAAATACATCAAGGAAGTGTTGAAGATATTCAAGATGGAAGATTCCAAGTAGTTGGAACACCTATGGTAACCAGATGTAAGCTGACAAAAGAAGACAAATCAAATGAGGTAAATAAGACCTTGTATAGATCAATAATTGGAAAACTAATGTATGTTGTTCATACCAGACCATATATAGCACACGTAGTTGGAATAGTTGCAAGATTCTTTGCTAATACCAAAGAATCACATATGACTGTTGTCAAGAGAATTCTGAGATATCTAAAGAACACTGAAGACTATGGTTTGTGGTATAACAAAAAGGGTAAATTTGAGCTTCAAGTCTATACAAATGCTGACTGGGATGGAAACTTAGATGACCGAAAGAGAAAAATTGGAGGAGAATTCTTCATGGGTGACATACTTGTCACATGGATCAACAAGAAGCAAGGATGCATCTCACAGTCTACTGCAGAAGCAGAATATGTGGCTGTTGTTGCAAACTACTATAATATTGCATGGATCAAAAAATTATTGGAAGGTATGAATATGAAGATTCTCTAACCAATGATTATCTATTTTGATAATACTAGTGCAATTAACATTTCTAAGAATCCAGTCATGCATGCTAAGACTAAGCATATAGAAATCAAGTATCATTACTTAAGAGAACAAGTGCAAGTAAAAGAAGTGATACTGGAATATGTTCAATCAAAGGAACAATTAGCTGATATATTCACAAAGCTATTACCTAAAGATACATTTGAGTACCTGAGAAAGAGACTAGGGGTCCAACCCTTGTCTATCAGTCAGTAAGCTGGCTAGGAGATTGCATCAGCCTATACACCAATCAAAAGATTATTCATGTTGATGAAAGAAAAATGGAATGCAAAGATACATCTGTGCATAGCGAGGTACATATCTGCACCAAACACCAGAGTCACTATAATGCTGATGGATAGGGAAATTCAAGGAGTATATTATAAAAAGGTGAAAGGATATAACTTTGGCATAATAAAAGTTTACTTTGGCATTTTTGTCAAAGGGAGAGAGATTTGAAGGAAGAGATTATCATTATCCAAAGGGAGAGATTACATATGAAATATCCATCATGACTATCACAAGGGAGAGAAGATATCAGATGTAACATGTAAGGGAGATAAGTATCATTAAGAAAAAGATGAATTATTGCTATCAAAGGAAAAAGAGATGATCAAGAAAAGGAACAGTCAAAGGGAGAGACAACAAAAGAGAAAGAATCAAAAGCTGCTATATCTATCTAGTGAAGGGATTGAAGATCGAAGAAAGTACTCTATAAGAAAAAAATCTAAGCTATATGAGCTTACCAAGAGCCAGACATTTGTATTGGTTATAGAACAAAATGATTTGGGAGAGATTGATGAAATAAAACTGATATATTTCATATTGTATTAGTATTAATATAGTGTGATATTGTAGTGTGTTGCCATCAATGCCAAAGGGAGAGATTGATGAACTATAACTAATTGAATCTATGAAGATGTTAAGTTGATCATTGAAATGTAGAAAGATAATGCAAGACATCAAATTGGTTAATGGATTGTATTGTCATTGATGTCAACTTAATATAATCTGATTGGTTATATACAAAGTGTCAAAGTCTTTAGAGAACTAGAAAGATAAAGGTTATGCTTTCAGTAATGCATAAAAAATCAAGATTCACAAAGTGACAATAAACACTGACGGGTAGTGCACCCCCATGGATAGAGAACCCCTAGAGGAAAGTCAAAGTGTTGTTTGAGCAAGAAACTTGACAAGCATTATCGACAAGAAAAATCACAAGCATTACCGATGAGCAAAACTTCATAGTGATGCCCGATGGACAGACAACCCTGACGAAGATGCCCGAGGAGAACTAAAGTGTTGACCAAAGATATCAAATATCTAAACACCGAAAGGAATTAAAGTTCAGAAATGATAAAAGACTTAGATGGAAAGAGCTAAAGAAGGAGTTAACTGGTTGTTAATATTATTTTCATCGACAAGTTAAACCAAGAGATCATTGAAAGATTTAAAGTTGTTTTATTCCAGTTGTCAAGGAGAAATCTACTGGATAAAAATTAAGTAAATCTTTAAAGCAAGATTGGCTAGAATTGCGGATCACACCAAGAACAAGAAAGTCAAGAATTGAGAAATAGTGATATCATGTCTATAAAGAGACAATCTAATTAATTATGAATTAGGGGAGTGAATAGAAAAAGAGGATGTTGAAGAGAAACTGATGAACAACTTCATATAGTCCTGATCAATCAAGCTGAAGAACAGAGCTATATTTTTGTGAACATCGAGCAACAGAGAAGCACAACATTACCGAGCAGAAAGAAGTGGAGCAAAGGTATTGAAAATATATATTGATCAGAAAGGTATTACGAGCTTATAATAGATCTGAAAATCTGCAAGTTTATAGTTGTATATGTGAACAGATCATTTACTGTTTCAGTTTAACCATTGAATCAGAAAGTCTCTTAACTGAGCAGGACTTAACAATCCTTTTTATATTGAGATACATCCCAAGGAGTATCAAAAAGTTTGATCATGAAGATAGAATGAGATGCTAGATACCATTTGACAAACTACATTGGGTTTGGTCATAGAAGGTAGCATAGAGATGCCATATATCAAGTGACAAACTATTCTATTTAAATCCTCTAACAAGGTCACACCTAACAGTGTGTTTGTAACCTTTAACAGGGTTGGCTCTTGACTGAGCTCACTTTTGAAGAGTGAAAATTTTGGGTTACCGGTCCCAAGTGTTTTTTTCCTTAACGAGGTTTCCACGTTAAAAATCTATGTGTCAATGTGTTTATGAGTCATTACTTTAGTGTTTTGCATTACACATAACTAATTTGGATTGATCGGTATACACTAAGAAATTTACTATAATTTGGTAAATGAAAGACTGCTAATCAGTAAACAGTAAGAATAAGGTTTAATAATGAACTCCGAGCAGTAGTTATTTGTTAAGATTATTTGAAGGCATTTATCTTGTAGGACTGAAGATAACTAGAGGCTTAATATTGTGGTACTAAGGTTTTGGGTTGATTTATTGAAATATTTTTTAGGCCACTGATTCACCCCCCCCTCTCAGTTATTCTAACACACTTTTCGTCAACTACTTCAATGAATGGTTGGAATGTTTAATTTTCTTCTCATTCTATGTTTTTATTTTTTGAACTTTTTCTTATATTTTTTATTATTCAAATTTTATGTTTGCATTTTATATTTCCATTTGTTTTTGTTTTTTTTGTGTTTGAATGTTTTTCATTTTTAAATCTTTTGTATTTTTTTTGTAGGTGTTGATGTTTTCATATTTTGTTTAGTTTACTTAATATAGTTTTTAAATTTTAATTGTTAATATGAGTCTCTCTTTTGTAAAAGTACAATATGCGCTACAAAATTTGTTGAAAAAAATTACATGAATAAATAAATATTTTTATAATTATTTATTTCACCTAATCTTAGCATCTTGTTATACTTCCATTCTTTGAGAGTTTCATTTTTCTGATTTAAACCTTGTGTTTTTTCACGTGGGTGTTAATGTTTTATATTTTATTTAGTTTACTTAATATTGCATTTTTAAATTTTAATTGTTAACGAGGAGGCCCTCTTTTGCAAAAGAAAAACATGAACTACAAAATTTGTTGAAAAAAATCACATGAACAAATAAATATTTCTATAAATTATTTATTTTAACCTAATCTTAGCATCTTGTTATACTTCCATTCTTTGAGAGTTTCTTTTTTCTTGATTTAAATTTCCCTTCCAAAAATGAATGTCTTATAGTTTTAAACCATCATCCTATTTTGAGTTATATGAGGGGATGTTTTTCTTAAATTTAGGTAGATTTGTGCTTTTAATTTTTTTTCATATTTACAATATTGTGTAAGTATTGGTTTACTTTTAAAGTCATTTATTTTTTATATTAATAATAAGGGGGTCACAAAAAATATAACCAGTTACATCGAAATGTACAAAAGGAAGAGGCCAAGCCCCACAACGAGAGTAGCAAGGAAACTACATATCAGATAGTCATATACAAAGGTACAAGAAGGAAATCCAAAAGACTAGTGTAAGATATCATCATGGGTGTCTACCCAAGCAGTCCACCCCATAGCTCCCTCCATCCACACGATGTTTTTCTTCTCTTGGATTTGCGCAAGCATAAAGATTTCATCCTTTTTTGAGTTTTTGTTTTCTTAACCTCCTAGTTAAGCTTCTTGCAAGTCCTCTCAAACATCTGCAGGTTATCCATATTCTTCCTCCATTCATAGCCATCCTTCATCTCAAAGACAAAAAAGGTGGCACTTCCCATCCTCAAGAACCTTTTGAGCTTTCCTTTTCAATCAACATAGTAGTATGAACCTACAAGAAGATTTTAAAATAAGTGAGTTTTTGAAAAGACTCAATAAGAACCCTGGGGTTGTTTTGATACCTTTCCTCATTTCTACACTTCCAAACTTGTCATAAAATATTGGAAGAGAGAATGTTCCAAAATAAATTAGTATCTTTTTTAATCCCAACAATATGCCCAATAATAATTTCAAAAATATTAAAATTCATAGGATAAGTGATACCAAACATATGCGAGATTTCTTTAGCAAAAATACAGTCAAAGAGAATGTGTCTACCAGTTTCAGGTAGTCTGCACAAGTTATAGTAATCAGCCCCAGAGTTATCTTTTCTAATAGGGAGCCTGTCAAGAATCAACAACCATTTAAAACATTTTACCTTAGGCTCAATAGAGCCTTTCCATAATATATAAAAATATTTCTTCCAGGAGCAGATGTTAAGTGTAGAGTACCAAACAAAATTGACATGGTCAATGATGGCATCATTTTACCCAATCACATCATAAATGTTTTTAGCTTTGATTTTGGATATAATGGTCCTACTCAGCCACTTATAATTTAAATATCTCTGAGAGTCCACATGGAAAGTAGTAGGTAAGTCCTTGGTAGCTTTAACAATAATTTTATAGGTTATCTTCTGGGAGTCTGGGATACCAAAAATTCTTCCAAGATCATCCCAACTGATAATCTTGTCATGTTCAAAGAGGTCAGCCAATTGGGAAATACACTTATTAAACCAGTATCTAGCAGAGCAATCTTGGGAGAGGGCAAGGGGTTTGCCAGATAATTATAGGTTCCACCAGATGGACCTTTCACCATATAGCTGATAATCATCACGGAAGACCTTGTTAGTAATATATTTCTGGACGTGATTCCAAGATTTCCATATGGATCTAAAGACATCAAATCCTTGAATAACTATAGGAAATTTGCCAATAATCAGATCACTAAGAGGCAGATTCTTTTAACATTTTTCATTTTTGGGGAATCCCCTTTCAATATTGTTCCTAACAAGGATTTTTCAAGGATCATTACCATCCACAGAGTGAAAAAATCCACTTGGTGGTTAGGGCTATCCCTTGGAGCTTAATATGCTTCAAGCCCAATCCCCAAAGGAGTTTATTAGTATGGCACTGATTCCACTTAACATCATGTATCTTTCTATTTCCTTTACCATCAAACTAGAGAAAGTTTCTAATGGCCTTTTGAAGCTCCAAGATTTGGTAATTACTGAACATCCGGGCAGAGGAATAGTAGATATTGTAGGAAATAATTTTTTGGTAGACTTGAACTCTGCCAGCCAATGATAAAGATATGTTTTGCCACTTATCCATCTTCTTAGTATTTTTTCTTTCACCCAAGACCACATATCCTTAAGGGAGGGATCAATGGAAATTGGTATGCCCAGATATCTCACAATTTTATGCGGAGCTCCCCATTGAAAATCATAGTTTTTAAACCATTCAGGGGGCTGCTCATCCCATCCAAGACATATAGATTTGGAGTGGGATAAATGAGCGCCATAAATAGTGTAGAAAAGACCGAGTTTGTTTTGTAGAGCTTCAAAATTGTCAGCAATGGCTTCAAATAAAATAGTTGTGTCATCAATAAATTGGCACTTTATAAGTTCTTCATTATTAGGGAGAGAAATTCCCCTGACAGTCGGGGATATTGAATTATCCCTAAGGAGGTAATGCAGGGTGTCAGAGGCAATAACAAATTGGGTAGGGGCCAAAGGGAAACCTTGCCTAATGGATCTATCAAGGGGGAGGGAGTTTGAGAGGGAGACATTAACATCAACCTGGGAAAAAGCATCATTGAGAAATATATAGGCAGAATTGCAGAACACACTAGGAAATCCAAAAGCTTGAAGCATCATGGAGATAAAGCTCCATTCCACCCTGTCATACGCCTTTTTGAAATCCAGAAGAAACATAACAAAATTTTGCTGAGAGTAATTGGCCCAATTCATGGCTTCCCAGTTGGTGATCAGATTCTTAAGAATATATCTTCCTTTAATGAAACCAGTTTGGGTGGAACAAACAAATTTGGACAGGATATTCTCAAGTCTCAAGGCTAGGATCTTGGCAACATTTTTATAGGAAACATTAAGGAGTGTGACAGGTCTCCAATTTTTGATGAGAGATTTTTCCCCATCTTTAGGGATCAACTTAATAATATCCCTATTGATGGAGCTACCCAGGGAGCCTCTAGAAAGAGCTCCCGAGTAGATATCTTGGAGATCTTTGCATATCCAATTAACACTAGCCTTGTAAAACTCCATAGGGAGGCCATCAGGCCCAATAGATTTGTCATTATTAAGGGAGTTAATGGCTTTTTCAATTTCCTCCACGAAGATATCTTTAGACAATAGGTCAAAATCTACAGTGGAGATCCTATTAGGGATAAGAGATCTGCACTGATTTCTAAGGGAAGTAGCCTCCTCTGAGTCCTCAAAAGCAAAAAGATTTTGGTAAAAGTCAGCAAAGGCCTCTTTGATGTTGTCAAGGTCAGTAATTTATTGATTATAAACTAAAATTATCTCTATATTTTAATTGGTTTGTTTATGTTTGATGAGGTTAAATAAAAATTTAGAGCCCCGATCACCATACTGTAGCCAATGAGTAAGTGATCTAATTTTGGCTCCTCTAGTTTTAACATGCTAGTGCTGTCTAAGGGCTTCCTTAACATGAATCACATGAGGGATGAGATCAGATTCCAGGGGATTGGCTTGGATGTTAGATTCAACTTTTTGAAGGTCGGAGGAGAGATTTTTTTTCAGTAAACCTATAGTATTTTTCCCTTTTTTGGCCAATGGGTTTTAACAGATTCTGCCAAGCGAGAATGTTCATGTTCCATCTATCCGAATGAGAGCTAGTGGGAAAGTTATTCTTGTTAATGAGTCTAATGATATGAATGGAAACAAGAATGTCCTCATCTTTAAGAAGCCTAGTATTCAGGATAAACTTTGGATTGGAGCCTTTGCCATGCACATGGGAGTTATTAATTCTAATACAAGTGGAGATAGGATGGTGATCAGAGAGGGAAGTGGAGGTGATGAGGACAGAGTTGCCCAGACATTCAAGCAAAATAGAGAATTTTTTTTATTAACATAGAACTGGTCAAGTCTATAATATATTCTAGAGGGACCTTGCTGGTAATTGCACCAAGTATTCCATAAGCCTGGAATAATGTCTTTATTACTAGCTAGGGGGTCAAAGAAATGTTTATCATTTTTCATTCTATTTGAGTGAATTTTTTCTAGATATTTCCAAGCAAACGAGAGACCACCAGCTTTGTCCTCCTGGGATTCAACCATATTGAAATGCCCTCCCACAAGCCATGTGATATTAGGGAGTGCAACTAGCTAGTCCCAGAGGTTCTCTCTCTCCTTAAAATCATTTAAAGCATAGATAGAGAATATGCCAAAGACATTGTTATTGTAGCTAATAGTAATCTAGACTGCTCTATTACAAGGGGAGAGTCCATTTCCTATGATACAATTCTTCCATCTCGAGTTAACCAGAAGTGCAACTCCACCCCTTCCCCTAGGGTGGTTAGTACAAAATTTGATAGCATCTTTCCAAAGGAATTTAAGATTGGAATCAAGTATGAAAGCAATGGCTTTAATTTATTGCAACATCAAGAAGTCCATGGATTTATAGGTATCTAAATAACCCTTAATAATAAAATTTTTGTCAGGGGATTCAAGTCCCCTAATGTTCTATGAGATGCAATTCATGAGGAAACATGCGGGGGGGGGGGGGGGGNCATGCGGGGGGGGGGGGAGGGAGAACACTGGTTTGCGGACCATATAATTGGGGCCATAATAACAAATGGGATATCCCCAATCTTTTTACTAGAGGAGCTCTTATTTTTGGATCCCAACGGTCTCCCCCATTGTTTAGATGTGGGGAAATCACCTTTGAATTCATCCTCATTATCAGAGACAGTAGGGGACATGATATCCACATCCATGGTCTGCTTTGGGTAGAGATTAGTGGATTCTATAGAGTGCTTGCAGGATGGGATGACCTCAAGTAGGCAGTCGTCACTGAGTTCTTTGAAGATCTTATGTGGGAAGTTCTGGGGAGGGGCCAAGCCAATGCAATCAACAGAGGGGTCCTTGTCGATCAATTTTATTGGGGGGAGAAAAATTGGGTATCCTATGAGGAAGGGATGTCCATGATGGAGGCAAGCAAAGGATTTAAGGCTTGGGAGCCCACAGTGGAGGTGTTAACCACCTTATTGGTCCTATGTCTATGCTTATTGGTATTCTTTTTCACAGTTTGGAACCCATCATTTTGAGTATCGATCTCAATGGGCAAGGAATTAGGTGAGATTATTGTAGGGGAAAGGGCAGCAGGGATGGACGGGGAGATGGATGTCAAAGTGGGGAGGGGAAGAGAAGGCTCAGCTAAATGAGGGTTTTTGTTCATAGAGGTTTCCATATTAGGGTTAGCATCAACATTGGTTTTTTGCAGAGGCACGAGCTTATCCAACATAGATTTTTTCTTAAGGATGGGGTAGTCCTTCCTAAGATGCCCTTCTCTTCTACAAAAGTAGCAAGCGTTCAAACCTCCAAGAATTTCAATAGGACAAAAGAAATTATCCTCAGAGATGTTAATGTTAATATCATCTAGAATCTATTTATGAGGATTTAATGAAATAAGTATTCTGGTGTCCATATGAGGAACCAATCTCATAGTTTCATCCATTCGAATGCCTTTACCAAGAGGTTCAAGCAATTGGGGGAGGAAACACCATATAAATGGTGGGATATGTTTAACCAGGATCTATTGAGGGGCTGAGAGGGAAAGAACCTCCTCATGAATGGCCTCAGGAGACTAAGCAAGGGAGTGGAAGGAGGTAGAGCCCACGTTCCAATATTCTTTTTTAAGAACTTTGACCTGGGATTCATGATTAGTAAAGAAAATCACATATAAACCTTTCTAAATTTGCCTGCAGAACAAAATATGGAAACCAAGTTTCAAGTTCCAGTAATTATGAAACCAATCATCTAAAATTATCTGGGAGGGAATTTATCAACTTCAACAACACATAAGAAAATAACATAATTCATTAATCTATTTTTTTCCTTCACAATTTCAACAAACATTTTTGGATTTGGAGAAACAAAGAGGGTATAGCAATAACCTCATTGTTCTTACTAGAATCCCAGGCTCCATGAACACTTGACAAGTAAAACCTTACACTCATGTCAATAGGAGAACTAGTGTTAGAAACCGCCTTAGAAAATGATTTAGGTCTAGTAGGTAAGGAATTGGTTTTAATGGGATTAATAATGTCTGACTCCATTGATGTCCTAGGGGGTACGACCTCTGCTGAGTGACAGAGGGAGGATGGAGAGGTAACATTCATATTAAATGCATTAAAGAGAAAGTAGAGGAATGAGCACACCTGTCACTGCACCCTCACCGTGGAAGGACAAGTTTTAGTCACTGTGTTTTTGCCACCCTTTTTTGCTAGTAAACACAGAGCAGTCGCTCCAATCAAACTTCAGAAAATTCCTTTTTGAACTATATCTTAAAGTCATTTATTGAATCTAACATCATTGTTGTATATTTTAATTGATAGAAAAAATTATATAAAATTTAAACTATAGTTGATATTGGTTATTTGACATTATGGTTGTATCCAAAAATGTTTGGAAGGTTAAATGAGTAATTGAAGTTAGATCCCACTTTGATGAACATAAATTTGAGAGAATTTATGCCCTTCTAAATGGGTTGTTGAAGTTGTTTTACTTTTATAAATGTAATATGTAAATTGACATTTTATTTAATATAAATTATTTTTATTTGGAAGGGGTTGAATTTTCCCCCTTCCTAAGGTTGTGAGGAATGACCATTCATTTTCAAAGGTTGAAATGAATGGTTGACAATTCTTGTTTGTGTTCAATTTTTCAAGTTTTTTTTTTCTTTATTTCATCATGTTGTAAATGATTTGACATTTCAAATGGGTTCACTATAATTATCAAGAATCGCAATATTCCTTAACAACAATTTTGTTTAGTTATGTAATAATTAGTTTTATATTATTGACACATTGCAATTTAAACATGTTTGTTCTAGTGTGTTTTATTTTATAATCTAGTTTCTATTTGAATGAAGTGTATGTTTGAACTTTTTATTCACTCAAATGTGATAAATTTATTGTTTATGTGGGGCATGCAATTAAAATTTTGAAATTCACTTGAATTTTATATATTACGTGAAGTGTTTGTCTTAAATTTTATCATTCACTTATATTTGATTCACAAATTTGAATTTACTTTTATTTTGTATTCAAAATGCGTGTTTGAGTTTTGATATTTACTTTGTGTGTTTAAGTTTGGAATTGACTTATATATTTGACATTTAATTTGTACATTTAAGGTTTGGAATTCATTTAATTATTCAAACTACGTGTTTGAGTTTTGACATTTATTTTGTGTGTTTAAAGTTTGGAATTGACTTATATATTTGTGTGTTCAAAATGCGTGTTTGAGTTTTTAAATTTACTTCGTGTGTTTAAAATTTGGAATTGCCTTATATGTTTGATCTAACTTTGACATTCACATGGATTTATTATTTTTGTTTGCATATTGGCATCCACTTATTATATGAAAGGTGTGCTTTAGGATCCTCTTATTGTTTCTTTATTATTAATCTATGTGAAAGGGAGAGGGAAATATAGGGGAGAGAGAGTGAACTAACTTTGGCATCCACTTTTATTTCATCCAATTATTATGTGTGTATCCACATTGCTTATGTGAAGCATATATTTAAATTTTGGCATCCCATTAAAGTAGTGTGAACCACTTATTACCACTTATTATTACATCCATTTACTTTTTGAGTAAAATTTGATATGGTGTGTGTGTGTGTGTGTGTGAGTGTGTGTGTGTGAGAGAGAGAGAGAGAGAG
Organism: Thuja plicata; assembly: GCA_018584345.1. Taxonomy (NCBI): domain Eukaryota; kingdom Viridiplantae; phylum Streptophyta; class Pinopsida; order Cupressales; family Cupressaceae; genus Thuja; species Thuja plicata. The sequence continues at coordinate 418,607 of MU227786.1, forward strand.
AGAGAGAGAGAGAGAGAGAGAGAGAGAGAGAGAGAGAGAGAGAGAGAGAGAGAGAGAGAGAGAGAGAGTCTC
>MU227786.1:426328-436565 GCA_018584345.1 Thuja plicata
AATGGTTAAACTGAAACACTATGACCTGTTCATGATGCAACTTTGAATTGCATATTTTCATATCTATTTAAGTACATTACCTCTCTGATCAATGTATCAATTCAATTCTTTGTGCTCCACACTTTCTTCTCTATGATGTTGTGCTTCACTATTTGTTGGTGTCTGTAAAATTCTTTAGCTCTCCTTTAGCTTGATTGATTAGGACTGTATGAAGTTATTCTTCATCATTTTCTCTTCAACATCCTCTTTCTATTCACTCCCCTTAATCCCCTTTTCATGTGATACAAAAATGAATTAAGCTTGTCTCTTATATAGACATGATATTCACTGTTTCTTGATTCTTGATTCTTGGCATGAAAAACAATCCAACCAATTTGATTTAAAGCATAACTCCTGATTTATCTCGTAGTTATCTTCTTGCCAACTGTACAAGTTTTGTTTAAATCAATTACTTAACTTTGGTCGAATAAAAAAAAAAAAACAACCAGTTAAGTCTATCTTTAGCTCTTGCCAGCTAGATATTTTGTCATTTTCTGAACTCTCTGTTCTGTCGGTCAACTCTTCAGTTAGTTTTTGGTGACAACTGACAATTCTGTCGGTGTGACTTTAGTTAGCTTTGGGATCTCTATCCATTGGGTATCATTAGATTTTTACTCGTCGAGCAAATCTATTTTCAGCTCGTCGGGCATCCTGTGGTTTTGCTCCATTAGGCAACATTGTCTTCTGCTCATCGGGTATCACTATGACTTTTCTTCTTTGCCTTTACCAATGGTGTGCACTCCATCGGTGTTATCTGTCAATTAGTGAATACTTGACATTTATGCATTACTGAAAGCATAACCTTTGTTCCATTGATTCTCTAAAGTCTTTGGCATTATGTACATGACCGTACAGATGATATCAAGTTGACATCAATGACAATACAAACCATTAACTAATTTGATGCCTTGCATTATCTTCAAATTAACATTATCAAAACATTCAATCAGTTACATGTCACCAATTAGATGATTTGATCAGTGCAGATACTAATTTAAATATATAATCTTTTGATTGTACAATTATGTTTAGGGTTGTCTGTATAATGTTGTGATTTTACAACTGAATGTATAATTTTGCGATTGTACAATCGCATGATGATTTGAGAGAGTTATGATGAATTTATCAAAGAGAGATATTTTGGTTGTTCAGACTGTGACAAAGTTTCAGTATTTGGATCAGTGTGGATCGATATGAAATATTTTTGGTTGCTAACCTAGTGGTGAGTTCAGGAAATGAATGTGTGTCCTCATCTTGAGTGGTTCATGATTTGGATGTTGAGAATCTAATTATCTTTGATGACAGTGGTTGGTGATTAGTGTTCTTGATGAATAGAGAAGAGACGTGTATGAATTCTATGATAGAGGCTTTCATATTAATGTCAAGGTATTTCACATTGCTTGTTGATGTTTCTAGATCGTGTTCTATTCATGTTGCTGGATCACATTAGATTTTGTGATTGGATTGGGCAAATTTCATGTGGTGTGTTGTTCTTATATGTTATTGGCCGACTTGGTGATGTATCATGTTGCGAAGGATTGTGACATGATCTACAGATCTGGAGTGTGTTTGAGGATGTTGTTATGGGTCATTTCTATGTCTTAGCCAACATTCAATGGATCACATTGAGTATTGAGATGTAATAAATTAATGTTTTGTATTTAGGTCCCTCACCGACCTAGTTGAGATAAATTGATGTAATGTGTATAAATATGTAATAATTTATAATTGTGAAAGTATGAGAGGATGAGCAAGAGTGTATGAGATGTGCAAAAAGGTATGAGTGGAAAATGCAATTGAGATAGAGGTTATTGTACTTCATTGGAACTATTTTGGCATATCAGAGATGTTTGTCAGTTCGTGAGTTTGGATAGTATGTACTCTATGATTTTTGATTATTTATTGCTATAAGAAAGTGAGCCTTCCTTGGGATTGAGATCCTTATTGTATTTAAGCAGTGAGTTCTAGGCAGTGTGCCTGAATGCATGTGCATTCCCCTTTGCAATTCTCCTAATAGGGCATAGTTATTTTAATAAAGTACATTCATCTTGTGGGTTTGATCCCCATTGTGGTTTTTCCCTTAACAATTTTTCCACATCAAAAATCTTAGTGTTATGTGTTGATTAATGTGTTATGATATTTATCATTTAGATATGAGATTAAAGTTTAGAAGTTGATTAAATTTTTATGATATTGTGACACAACTGATTCACCCCCTCATCTCAGTTGTGTGTGCTGCCTTAAGTATAACAATTGGTATCAGAGTTAGTGTCCTCTTTTTGAAGCTTGATCACTTGAGGAGATTCACGATGTCAACCTTTAAGGAGAGTTTGAGATCTGATGGAACAAATTATACTATATGGAAGGACCAAATGATTACACACTTGAGATGTCTTTAGTGAAGAGAATTAGGCTGTTACAAAGAAGGATTAAAAAGTTCGTGCAGATCTTTCTACTGTGACTACTGATGAAAAGAAAGAATTCAAGTATAATATGAGAGAAGAAGAAGATTTGAAGAGTGCCTTATTAGATGTTGAGTACAAAAACATTTTAGGATTAGAGACTACACATGAAGTATGGACAAAGCTGGAGATATTATATGAAGGAGATGAATTTGTGAAGCAATTCAAGATACAAAGTCTAAAAGAAAAATATGAATCATTGAGGATGAGAGAAGATGAGAACATTAATTCCTATGTGAATAAGATCACCGAACTTTTTTGTGGATTCAGATGCACTGGTGGAACATTGGATGAGAGAGATTATTTCTAAAATCCTGAGATGCTTTTCACTTGCTTACAATCATAAAGTTGCTACTATTGAAGAAATTAGAACTATTACTACTATGAAAAGAGATACATTGATTGGTAAGCTATCTACTTTTGAAATAAGATAATTTGGAGATAGTCTTCCTGAAGTTGAATTTGTATTTAAAAACACTATTTGTAAGGATAAGAAAAGTTTTTACTCTGGAGAAAGTTCATCTAAGCTTGGTAGATATGCTAAGGAATGTGAACAAATTGAGAAAGAAGAAAGAGAGATTGAAGAGATTAAAGCCTATTTACAAAGAGATTACCTAAGAGATCTAGTAAGTATGAAGGAAATTTGTGTTTTAAATGTTTTGCATGCAATAATATTGGTCACATTGCTTCTAGATGTCCTAACAAATAACCTAAGTACAAGCATAAGAAGTTCAGGACTAAATATCAAAATAAGTGTTACTATGATGATGATGAGGGAACAACATATGATGAATCTAAGAAGAGAAAAGATGAGATTGTGTTCATTGCTATCAGAGATGAGAATCCTAATGAAGAGAAATCCTTGGTTTCAAATGTGGATAAGAGAGATGACTGAGTTATTGACAATGGATGTTCAAATCACATGACCAGAGACAAAAGAAAATTTGTGAAGCTTGAAGATTATGATGGTGGAGTTGTTAGATTTGGTAACAATGCATCTTGTTTAATGATGCTTTATATGTTGAAGGTTTAAGGTAAAATATTTTGAGTGTTGGATAGTTAGTTGATAAGGGTTATCACTTGTAATTAAAGAATGGAATGTGTAGAATCATTGGAGGCACTGGAATTGAGATTGCGTCAAGTACATAGACTAGAGGTAATGCATTTCACTTGAACAATTCAAAGAATAGATGTTTGATTGCTAAGATTGATGACAGTTGGTTGTGGCATAAGAGATTTTTTCATGGGAACTTTGATAACATTGTGAAGATAAGAACCACAAATGCAGTAAGAGATTCACCTAAATTGTTGAAGTCTACTAAATCAATATGTAAGGAATGTCAATTGGGTAAGCTAACTAAATTTGCTTTCAAAAGTAAGATCTATTCTTTGAATGGATTGTTAGAATTGGTGTATACTGATTTATGTGGTCTTTCTAGAACTAGAATTTATTATGGAGATAGATACTTTATCTTGTTCATTGATGATTATTCAAGGATGATGTGGGTTACATTTTTGAAAGAAAAATATAAGGCTTTTGACAAATTCAAGATTTTTAGAGCTATGGTTGAGACTAAGACAGGTATGAAGCTGAAATGTATGAGATCTAATAAAGGTGGAGAGTTTACTTCTAGAGAGTTTGACACATATTTTGAAGAGCATGGGATAAAGAGGCAAATGTCTTCTCCCCAGACCCCACATCAGATTGGAATTGTAGAGAGAAAAAACAAAACAATCCTTGACACTGCAAGGATTATGATGATTGAATGAAAGGTTCCGCAAATCTATTGGAGAGAAACTGTTAGCACTGTAGTTTATACATTAAATCAAGTTCAAATAAAGCATGATACTGGTAAGACTCCTTATGAGCTTTGGTATACTCATATTCCTACTGTGAAGTATTTTAGAATCTTTGGAAGAAAATGTTACATTAATAGAGATGAATATTTAGGAAAATTTGATCCTAGAAGTGATGAAGGCATATTTCCTGGTTATTCTTCAAAGAGAAAGACATACAAATGTTATAACCATATATTGATAAAGATGATTGAGAGTGATAATGTGAAAGTGGATGAAATTTTTTAGAAACCAGTTAGATATTGCAGTTATGAATCAGATGATGAAGAAGAAAATCAGATTATGCAAGCTCAGATTAGAATCAGAATCAAAATGGATCGGTAGAGAAAAATGAAGAAGTTGGAAATGAGTCAGATTTAGAAACACAAGATTCAAATACAAATTAAAATACAAAGATTCCAAGGCATGTGAAGTTAAATCATTCAAAGAATAATATTATTGGTGATAGAAACAAAGGTGTTCAAACTAGAGGAAAAATTGTTAGGAATGAAATTTGTTTGATTTCTAAGATTCAACCTAAGAATGTTGATGAAGCATGCAAAGATGAAAGTTAGATCAAAGCCACGAAATAAGAATTGGAATATATTGAAAGGAATAAGACATGGATTATTTTTCCTAGACCTATGGACAACAATGTGATAAAAACTAAATGGGTATTCATAAACAAATTGAATGAAGATGGTGAAGTAGTTTGGAACAAAGCCAGACTTATTTTTAAGGGATATTCTTATGTGAAAGGTATTTATTTTGAGGCGACCTTTGATTTTTTTGCTATAATTGAAGTTAGAATTTTTATTGCATATGCTACTTAGAAAAAATTCAAGGTATATTAGATGGATGTTAAGCCTGGATTTTTGAAAGGAGAATTGGAAGAAGTCTACATTGAACAACCTGAAGGATTTTCTTTGACTGATAAAGATGATATGGTTTGTCGATTAAAGAAAGAATTATATGGATTGAAGAAATTCCCTAGAGAATGGTATGAAAGATTTGATAAGTATTTATTGAAGATTAGTTTCAATAAAGGTACTACTAACAATAATTTGTACTTCAAAGTTGTTAATGATAACATTTTGATTATTGAAGTCTTTGTGGATGATATCATTTTTTGTGGGAATGAAAAGTTGAGTAAGTATTTTTTTTTATGAGATACAGAAGGAATTTGAGATGTCTATGATAGGTGAGATGGAATTATATCTTGGAATGCAAATTTCACAAAAAGATAAATGTATTTTTATTTCTTAGGCTAAGTATGTGAAAGAATTGTTGAAATTTTTTGGTATGGATGATTCAAAACCTGTTGGTACACCTATGATTATTGGTTTCAAGTTGACAAATATTGATGATACACCTAATGCATATCAAACAAGATATAGATCAATGGTCGGTGGGTTGTTATAATTGACAAAACTAGAGTACTAGACATTATGAGTGATGTTTGCATTTTTTCTAGATTTCAAATATATGTGAAGAAATCACACGTTGTTGTTGTTAAGAGGATATTCAGATACTTGAAGGGAACAACTGATTATGGCTTATGGTATGGTAAGGATGATGATTTCACATTGAGTGCATATACTGATTTGGATTGGGCAGGTAATGTGGATGATAGAAAGACCACAAGTGGTGGAGAATTCTTCTTGGGTAAGAGATTAGTTTTATGGGCAAGTAAGAAACAAAATTGCATATCACAATCTACTACTGAAGCTGAGTATGTTATTTTTATTGTTAATTATACACAAGTGGTATGGATGAAGGAAATGTTGAAATATATTAGAGTATGTATTGATGAGCTTATTGCTATCTATTGTGACAATTCAAGTGCTATCAATATTTCAAATAACCCTGTGTTGCATTCAAAGAAAAACCATATTTCTATTAAATATCATTTCTTGAGAGATAAATTCAGTGAGAAAGAAGTCAAATTGGAGTATGTGTCTAATAAAGAGAAGATTGTAGTTATATTCATGAAGCCATTTCCAAAGGATACTTTTGAGTATCTCCAAGGTAATCTTGGGGTGATTACCCCTCCTGATCAGAGCTAGAGATGCATTAACTTGCATCAATCCAATGTGCTTACAAATATTTCACTCTTCTGGATTGATGTTTTGGTGGTTACTCCTTAGTGGGAGTAGTGATCATTAAATGTTTCATGATTAATTCATTTAGAGATGTTTGTTAGATTTTTTGGCCTCTATGAATTAGTGCATACATGTTCCTTTTTCATTGATGTCAAAGGGGGAGAGATATTCATGAGAAAAATAAGCATAATGAGGATATATAGTAAAGAAAGAATGTCATATTGTGGATATTGCTGGTAGTATTGTTGATATTGTTTGTTTGTGCATTGATTCACAATTTTCACATCATATATTATCATCAATGCCAAAGGGGGATATTGTTGGAGATTGTTGGGATTTTGTTCAGATTGTGCATACATGTGCTTGCATTAATATTTTGTCATTGATGTCAACATATTCCTACTGTTAGAGACAATGTTCCTAATATGTTTAGTCAAATGATTTAATCGATGCGGTTACTAATTCAAATATCTAATGTTGTGATTGTAAAATTGTGTTTAGGGATGCCTGTACTTGATTGTATTCAAGTGGTAGAGGATCACGTGATGATTTGAGAGAGTTGTGATGGATTTATGAGAGATGGATATTTTGGTTGTTCATACTGTGACAATATTAAAATATTTGGATTAGTGTGGATGGGTTATGTAATATTTTTGGTTGCTAACCTGATGGTGAGTTAAAGACATTGATGTGTATCCTCAGCTCAAGTGGTTCATGATTTGGATGCTAGAAAGCTAATTTTCTTTTATGATAGTGGTTGCTGATTAATGTTCCTAATGAATAGAGAAATGAGGTGTATGAATTATATGATAGAGAATTTTGTATTGACGTCATGGTATTTCACATTGCTTGTTGATGTTTCTAAATCATGTTCTATTCATGTTGTTGGATCACATTGGATTTGGAAAAATTCATGTGGCATGTTTATGTTCTTATGTGTTCTTGACCAACTTGGTGATGTAGCGTGTTATGAAGGATTGTGAAATGATCTATGGATCTGGAGCATGCTCGAGGATGTTTTTATGGGTCATTTCTATGTCTTAGCTGACATTTAATGGATCACATTGAGTATTGAGATGTAATAAATTAATTTTTTGTATTTAGGTCCCTAGCCATCCTAGTTGAGGTAAATTGATGTAATGTGTATAAATATGTAATCATTTATAATTGTGAAAGTATGAGAGGATGAGAGAGAGTGTATGAGATGTTGTGAAAAGAGGTATGAGTGGAATATGTGAATGAGGCACAGGTTATTTCACTTCATTGGAACTATTTTTTCATATCATAGATGTTGTTTGTCAGTTCGCGAGTTTGGACATTATGTCCTTTATGATTTGTGATCAAAGATTGTTGTAAGGTAGTGAGCGTTCCTTGGGATTGAGATCCTTTTTGTATTTGAGAAGTGACCTATAGACAATGTTCCTGAATGCATGTGCATTCCCCTTTATAATATTCCTAACAGGGTAAATTTCTTTTAACAGAGTACATTCATCTTGTGGGTTTGATCCCGACCATAGTTTTTTCCCTAACAGGATTTCCACGTCAAAAAACTTGATGTTATGTGTTGATTATTGTGTTATGATATTTCTTTCATGTTTATCATTCAAATATGAGATTAAATTTTATAAGTTGATGATATTGTGACACAACTGATCCAGCCCCCCCTCTCAGTTGTTTGTGTTGTCTTAAGTCTTACAAAATGTTGTGTAAAGAAAGGTTTTCCTTAGTCAAACCCAAATTGAGGAATCAATATTTGAAATGAAATTAAATATACTTGAATATAAGCTATATTTGAATCATAAATTTCCTTATATCATGATTGCACAATGCTTCTTTGGATGTAATGACAAGTGTTAGTGCAATAAATTTGAATCAACGCAAAAACTTAAAAATAAATCATGAAAAATTCAAGCCTTGCACAATGGATATTGTAGTTTACAATGATTTATTGATGATGGGTAAGGTCACCTCTCTCTCCTAGACTCCTACTCTTTCTTAGGAATCTCCCTTTGGACCCTATTCATTTCAGGATCCTTTAGACTCACACTCGAGTCTCTTAGGGTTACTCACAGACCCTAACTAGAAGGACTCCTATGCTCCCTCTCTCTTAGGCTTCCTACCCACCGAAATGTTCTACTCTCTACCTTATCTTGCTCTCCATGACTGAATAAAGTCAGTCATGCACCTTCTCCTGCTATCTCTCTCTCCTACAAGTTCCCTAGTCGGACCATTTAGCTCGCCTAGGACTTGTCTACAATTCTGACTAGCCTCTCCTCAATCCCAAACACAAAAACAGAATAAAAATACATGAGGGATGCTTCTTGACGGTCACACTCCATAGGATGGATTATAAGAGTCAAAAAGCATCCATGAGACTTGATTGAATTCAAAATCCTACTCTACAGAAGTCTGCACACAATAGAAGCACACACAGAAAACAAAGGAAACTATTCTTTATTGAAAACCAGAAAATTACAATGTAAACTCAAATCTTCTACGCTAGCCTCCTCAGTCTCTAACTTCTCCAACCTCTGGTATGATTTTTCTTCCTTGTTTATATATTCGACCTCTTCTTGATTTGTAACCGTTTCTAGGTTACCTGCCCACCTGAGGATTCTAACTGCCTCGGCTCTTCATCTTCCTCCTGTAACTGTCATCATTCTCATCCTCTGCATGGTTGTCGACGTGGACATCCTTTTCCTTAGTGTCACTGACTTTTCCAATTCCCTCTGTGTTGTTGACAAGTCAACCTATACTCTGAATGTTAGTCACACTTTTGTGAGACTTAATAGCCATTCATGCCGATCCTGCACTACATTGCGTTATCGCAACACTGATAGACTTCATCGCCTGTTATCCTATGATCACGTGACACACGGTCATCTCATTGTTGCAGCACTTATTCCCTTAACCGCCGATCACCTTGCGACTTGGCGATACACTACTGTCGCGTTGTCGCCACACCTATTCACTTAACCGCCGATCCTCTTGCGACTTGGCGATACACTACCGTCACATTGTCGTGACTATTTCAAACTAACCACCATTCATCCTGCGACTGTGCGATAAGCCTTGTCGCGTCATCGCCAACTGTTTCCTGTTAACCACTGTGCATTTGCTGACTTTGCGATAACCATTGTCGCTTCATCGCAAGCTGTTTCATGTTAACCGTTGAGCATCTGCCGACTTTGCGCTAAGCCTTTGTCACGTAATCACAACTGTCTCATACTAACCACCGATCATTTGCCGACTGAGCGATAGCCATTTTCACATAATCGCAGACTGTTTCTTGTTAATTGTCGATCATCCTGCAACTTGGAGATAAGCTTTTGTCGTATCATCGCAGCCTATTTCACGTTAACCGCTGATCATCTACCGACTGTGTGACTGGTCCGCTCTTGTGCTCGGAGTTAAGAACTATTAATGTTTAGGAAAAAGACTGACCGCTAACTATGATCTTCTCCCGGACCACCATTGCTAAAAAGCTAGGGCTTCGGAGCTAAAACCCTAGGGTGCTCTGCACCTAACTCCCCCCCTCTGCGAAGGAAAATTAGTTTGAATTAGTCGGCAACAATGCCAAACTAATTCCTTGTTTTCTGCAGTCTTCTTCGTCCATCCATGTCACTTCTGCTTCTGGTAACCCTAACCATTTGACAAGGTATTCTCGGTACACCCTTCGTCGAGTTGTCTTCTGAACTCGTGAATCCAGGATTTTCTCTGCTTGCAACTTGGACTTAGTTTTCACCCGTATATCTTGAACATCTTTTCCTACTTCCATCTTTTGAGTAGTCTCAGGTA
>MU227786.1:440846-468920 GCA_018584345.1 Thuja plicata
CTTCTGCTCATTCACCTCTTTAGCCAATTCCACATTTGTCACCATGGCTGATTCTCCTACTGATTCCTCAGTACTTTGAAACATCTACAACTTTCAAACCCAAATATTTAACTGGGCTCTGATACCATTCTGATGGGTAAGGTCACCTCTCTCTCCTAGACTCCTACTCTTTCTTAGGAATCTCCCTTTGGACCCTATTCATTTTAGGATCCTTTAGACTCACACTCGAGTCTCTTAGGATTAATCACAGACCCTAACTAGAAGGACTCCTATTCTCCCTCTCTCTTAGGCTTCCTACCCACCGAAATGTTCTACTCTCTACCTTATCTTTCTCTCCATGACTGAATAAAGTCAGTCATGCACCTTCTCATGCTATCTCTCTCTCCTACAAGTTCCCTAGCCGGACCATTTAGCTTGCCTAGGACTTGTCTACAATTCTGACTAGCCTCTCCTCAATCCAAAACACAAAAATAGAATAAAAATACATGAGGGATGCTTCTTGATAGTCACACTCCATAGGATGGATTATAAGAGTCAAAAATCATCCATGAGACTTGATTGAATTCAAAATCCTACTCTACAGAAGTCTGCACACAATAGAAGCACACACAGAAAACACAGGAAACTATTCTTTATTGAAAACCATAAAATTACAATGTAAACTCAAATCTTCTATGCTAGCCTCCTCAGTCTCTAACTTCTCCAACCTCTGGTATGAGTTTTCTTCCTTGTTTATATATTCGGCCTCTTCTTTATTTGTAACCGTTTCTAGGTTACCTTCCCGCCTGAGGATTCTAACTACCTCGGCTCTTCATCTTCCTCCTGTAACTGTCATCATTCTCATCCTCTACATGGTTGTCGACATGGACATCCTTTTCCTCTGTGTCACTGACTTTTCCAATTCCCTCTGCGTTGTTGACAAGTCAACCTATACTCTGAATATTAGTCGCACTGTCGTGAGACTTAATAGCCATTCATGCCGATCCTGCACTACATTGCGTTATCGCAACACTGATAGATTTCACCACCTGTTATCCTGCGATCACGCGACACACGGTCATCTCATTGTCGCAACACTTATTCCCTTAACCGTGAATCACCTTGCGACTTGGCGATACACTACCGTCACGTTGTCGCCACACCTATTCACTTAACCGCCGATCCTCTTGCAACTTGGCGATACACTGCCATCATGTTGTCATGACTGTTTCAAACTAACCGCCGTTCATCCTGCAACTGTGCGATAAGCCTTGTCGCATCATCGCCAACTGTTTCCTGTTAACCGCTGTGCATCTGCTGACTTTGTGATAACCATTATCGTTTCATCGCAAGCTGTTTCATGTTAACCGCTGAGCATCTACCGACTTTGTGCTAGGCCTTTGTCGCGTAATCGCAACTGTCTCATACTAACCGCTGATCATCTGCCGACTGAGCGATAGCCATTGTCGCATAATCGCAGACTGTTTCTTGTTAACTGCCAATCATCCTGCGACTTGGTGATAAGCTTTTGTCGTATCATCGCAGCCTGTTTCACGTTAACCGCTGATCATCTACCGACTATGTGACTGGTCCGCTCTTATGCTCAGAGTTAAGAACTGTTAATGTTTAGGAAAAAGACTGAATGCTAACTGTGATCTGCTCCCGGACCACCATTGCTAAATAGCTAGGGCTTCAGATCTAAAACCCTAGGGTGCTCTGCACCAATGGAGAGAGAGAAAGACAATAACTTGATGACTTGAAGATTCGAATGAATAAATGCTTGGATTCTTGTGAGTGTACAATTATGCAAAGGTCTCCTTCCTTGATGGTGGAATCCTTTACTTAGCCTTCAATGAGGGAAAGAAGCTTGATCCATGGAGAATATTGAATTGGAGAATGCCTTGAAATGCTTTAGATCTGCCTTAGGATGCTTGAGATGTGAATTTATATGATAGAAGTTGAATTCTTGTGATTTTATATCCAAATGAGGAGAGATAGGTTGTTAATATAATTGAATGTAAGCTAGATTTGAATCATAAATTGCCTTATATCATGATGGGACAATTCTTCTTTGGATGTAATCACAAGTGTTTGTGCAATAGATTTGAGTCCACACAAAAACCTAGAAAGAAATCATGAAAAGTCAAGCCTTACACAATGGATGTTGTAGTTTACAATTCTTTATGGAGAGAGAGAGAAAGATAATAACTTGATGACTTGAAGATTTGAATGAATAAATGCTTGGATTCTTGTGAATGTACACTTATGAAAAGGTCTCCTTCCCTGATGGTGGACTCCTTTACTTAGCCTTCAATAAGGGAAAGAAGCTTGATCCATGGAGAAGATTGACTTGGAGAATACCTTGAAATTCTTGAGATCCGCCTTAGGATGCTTGAGATGTAAATTTATAGGAGAGAACTTGAATTTTTATGATTTGATATCCAAATGAGGAGAGATATGTTGTTTATATACCTCTCACAACATTTCGGGGCTCAAAAATTGAAGGAAGCCAATGTGATTTTAAATTTCCCACTTAACCATTGAGACAAGTCCCCAATTTGAATTTTGGGGCAAACCTCAAGGAATAGGTCACCCCGGCTAACCTATTCCCACCAAAAAAACTCAAAATTTGGTCTAGGAATAGAGATTGCAAACAAGATTTTAGAATTATTAGTGGTGCAGGGTTGGAGTATCATAAATTAATGTGGGAGCCCATACATGCTAAAATGGGGCCTAATTGAGCATCTAATTATAGGTTATTATAAAAATGGACTGTACAATACTTACAATGCTCCAACCAATTCACAATGTTATGTTAATTCCTCGAAACCAACCTTAATGATATATTTACAACAAGCCTTATTCCATGTATTACTTTTGAAAAGCACCCAAAAAATAAGAATCATCATAGAGAGAAAGAAATAAGTTTCAAGTTTTAAATCTAGTTAGAGTGTACATTATACCATAAAAAAATGCCCCTTGTTAAATAATCATATTATTCCAATTGACTTATTCCACATGACTACGACTTGGTCTTCAGTAACCTTGGAGTGAGAATTTCACTTTTCAAGAGAGGAGTTCCATCTTGACTCTCTTGTCATTATTTGTGTTAACATCACAGTTAACATGTGACAAGTTCAAAATTCTCAAAAATGGCCTTTGAACTCTATAAATTATCGTAGGATTCTAGCACTATGCACAAACATCTATATTAAGTGTTAGTTGAGTTTCATCTTGATTCTCTTTTCATTATTTGTGTTAACATCACAGTTAACATGTGACAAGTACAAAATTCTCAAAAATGACTTTTGAACTCTATAAATTATCGTAGGTTGCTAGCACTATGCACTAACATCCACATTAAGTGTTACTGCCTAGACAAATTTCATTACAAAATATAGGGAGATGAGATTTTACAACAAATCCACAGAACTAACACAAAGTGACACAAAAAAGGTGACTATTAAAAATGATTCTTGACCACATTAAGAGGGAAAAAGGCTAATACAAGGGTTGAAATGAGCCCACATAAATATTAAGAGAATAAACACCAAAGTAGATACAAAATATTGGTGAAATTCTAAAGATATACAATTTATGACACTGCATAATTAAATAAAATTGATTTAATATATTTTGACCTCAAATATATTTAAAAAACAAATAGAATAAATTTAAGAAGTAAATAAACAATTGTCAATTATATAATTAAATCAACATTTATTCAATTAACTAAAAGCTAACAAATATTACATTCCTATTTCTACAATAAAATAAATAAATATTAATTTCTTCTACCTAATTGTTTATTTCACACTCACCTGCTTTATCCTTTCAAACCTGTAAAAGTTTCTTTTCTAATTTAATATCCTTTTTATTTAAGAAAATAAAGTAAATCACATTTACTAACACCTAACTATTAAATTCAATTGTAATTCACATTAAAAAAATATATAATAAACCATAATTTAGGGGACTTTTGCATAAATTCAGTTCTATTTTTAGGTATGTAGCCTCATGGTGATTATTCCAATCTTCTAAATCCATTTTTTCCCCTTTCCTTGGGTTAACTTGCCTTTGCAATGAGTTATACTAATGTTGCTCTCCTTTTTTATTGAGTATACGAAATAGACTAAATTTCATGAGTATACAAAATAGAATAAACAAACAAATAATTGTAGAGTCTAGATTATCTGATTTAGTCAGGCTTCAATTTTGGAATAAACAAATAGTATTTTCTAATAAAAAAAATTTTGTTTTTATTTGTGTGACTATTCTAGGTTGATTTTAAAAATTATTTAATTGTTAATACTATTTTTAATTTATTTGAAAAATCTATAAGTTTTCAATTTATATACATGTCACTTCAAAGGTAGATTTGGACTGTGTCAAGCTCCTTCAATTAACCCTTCACTTTCTAAATGTAAGAAAGTCATTTGAGAAGAAATATTTCTAATTTAATAGACTTCATATGTTGTTTTGAGTATTTGTTTACAAGAATAAGTGTTTTAATCTCAAATATCGTATATTTGTATATGGTTTCTATTTAAATTTATTAACTAAAATGTGTGTATTTCTTATTTAGCTATTTTTAAATTGTAAGTTTATGAGTATGAAAAAGAATTGTTATTGAGGACATTTGAATGATAAAAGAAGCAATTAAAGCTTCTTAGCTAATGGCTATTTGAAAACAATAAAAAAATATTTTGGTTAAAATATATATTTTTTAATTATTTTGACTAAGGAATTTTTAATTTATTTATTTTTAAATAAATTC
Source organism: Thuja plicata (assembly GCA_018584345.1). Classification (NCBI taxonomy): domain Eukaryota; kingdom Viridiplantae; phylum Streptophyta; class Pinopsida; order Cupressales; family Cupressaceae; genus Thuja; species Thuja plicata. Next base: position 445,603 of record MU227786.1, read on the forward strand.
TAATAATAAATATATAAATACAACAGGTACAAGGTCGCAACCTCAAAAAGATCATTTTATGAAATAAAATGTAGTGTCATAAGTTGTACTTATTTAATTAATGAGTCCATTTTTGCACTAACCTGGCACTCATTTTAGTTTTCCATTTCGCTTAGCATTTTAGCATTATTTCTTGCTTCAAATTAACCCTCAACTTAAACAAATGAGTCATATCTTATTTAAATTTTTAAAAAACTTTACTCCCCACTTAAATGCCATTATTTCACAAGACATTTCCTGATCCAATAGTAGGGTCCTATTATCTTGCTTCCTACAAAAGAGGAGCCTTTTTGTCAAGACTACAATTTAACCATAACATAGTTTGCCAGTTTCTAGCTAAAATTTTGGGAAAGTAACATGTTTATGTTAACATTGATAAATATGGTCTTGGTTTGTGAAAATAACCACTATAAGTTAACAATCTATCAAATTAAAGTCATAGCTCATATATAAACAAGTCATTTTCCTCATTATTATATCATATTTTCACTATGGCATCCTTATTATATAAAATTACCACCTAATATGAGTCTATAGAACTAAAAATATGAGGAATAATCAACAACATCAAATATTCCTCAACTATTACTCATCATGATGGAAGCTTCAAGAGATGTTGGAGGATGATATGGAGTTGTAGAGTGATGATTGTCTTGTACCTTTCCTTAATGGGTTTGGTATGTTTCATGTCATTCTTACATTTTTTACAATCTATCTTTAGATTTGATTTTTATCATTGACTCTATGTTCATTCATGTTATCCATGTATTCTTAAGTTGATATATTCATCCCCTTTGATTGTCTCATTTAGGGTTCACTCTAGCACATTTGAGTAGAGCTCTTATTTATGTTTATTCATTTAAGTTTGCCACAATCTTAGACACACTTAATATTCACAACATACACTATTGTTTTTAGATTTAAACTTGGCTATCCATGGAGGTGAAAATAAAAGAAATGAGGTCTTGATCAAGGTAAGACCCTATATAGCCATAACACCATTTTCCCTCTCTCTTGTGTGTTTACAGATTCAAAAATTGGACCAAACTTGAATTTCTAGTATAGTAGCATACTAAAGATAGAGTTATGTTTAAATAGATAAAATTAAACAAAAAATACCTGGACTATGGAAATTAGCATCATATTCCTCCCAATTTGAATTGAAATTGAGAGGGAAGATAGTTTACAAGCTTTTGAGCCTAGAACTAGAAATCTCTTGCACAAGGACACCTATTAGGGATAGAGCGCCTAACACTAGTGTCCAACCACTTTCTGCTATATTTTCTATTATAGGCACATTTCCGAGTCTCTATTCCATTTCTCTATTTTTCTATAGCTTACATTTTCTCTATCATTCTATTTATTAGTTTCTATGTCCATTTACATGTTTTAAGACCTAATTAGTTCACCTCCAAATCAATAAAGCATTATTTCAAGAAACAAAGGAATAGAACCCAAGGATTTGCTTTACTCTCTTTTAGTAAGTGTAAGTCAAGCATAATAATCATTTATGGTTTGTGTTCTAATGTTTAATAAAAGAGTGTTTGGTCCTAGTTAAATCACTAGATAGAGTTATCCCTTTTTCACCATAAATATTTTGGTGAAATTGATGTATTTTGCATTTCCTTTTGATCATAAAAAAGGAAAAAATGTTTTACATGTATTGTTTTTATCATTTGTAGTGTTCATTTAGATCACATTAGTGCTTTGAATATTTTTTTTGGTTAGATTACATCATTTAATTTCATTAGTTAGAGAAATTTTTTCTTTTCTTAGACTAGAAAACCAAACTAAAACAAAAACCCATCCTCATACAACCATGTTGGATCTCTAATTACAAGATTTCTATCCGTTTGATGAGTCATTTAGTAGTGATGAATTGGATATGTTAGATGAAGTCCTTGATGGCTTTATTTCTACTGAGTCATCCTTTATGTTTCCTGAACCAACCTTGTCGTAGTATTGAGAAAAATGAGTTAGTTTGGATAAGTGATGAATCGGTATGGTTTTCATTGATGTCAACACATTGTTGCATTAATGTCAACATGGTTTATGTGTAGTGATGCTAAGAGTATTGCTCTGCATATTATTCATATTATATATAATGATTTGGTTTTCCCAGGTTGTTGGAAGATGTTAGAAGTTAGTGAAATTATGTTTCATGATTTGGATTATAGTATAGTGGAATTAATATTTATCTAAGTAGGTCTATAATTGACAACATTTTGTATGTGAAATGAATGCTCCACATTTCTCTAAATGATGGTTTTTGATGGCGTGGTTTTGGAATAAGATCTCAGTGTCCTTAGCTTCATTTATTTTAATTGGTTCAAGAGTTCAAATTTTGGAGACACAATTTCAATGTTCAATGACATTCTTACTTTAAGTTTGTATGACCTCAAGTGTTTACACTTCAATTAATTATATTAGAGAATACAAGATGGTATGTAATGTGTATGATAATATTTTTGGTCATAGATAAGGTGAGTTATGGTCTACTTCTCATTCCTCTCCACCACATAATGTTTAGTGCCGATCCACTGAGAGGGGGGGGGGGGGTGAATCAAACAAATCAAAACTTGAACACTTAAAACTGAACTCTTTGAATCACTCGATAATATTGAATACAGAAAACAACCAATTCACCAAATAACTCAATAACTTAAACAAAAATACATTTCATATATGTAAATCAATCATTCAAACTTAGCAACATCGTATTAACTCATATAACTCCAGATTTAACTATGTTGACACCATATTTAATGAGGAAACCCAATTTGGAAAAAACCTCTGTGTGAATTGTAACCCACAATAAAAATGTACCCTTCTATAGTACTCTCAGTTAAGAACTTATCATGTTAAATATTACGAACAAATTTTCTAAATGTGACCCTGTTAGGGGATTTACCTCAGCTCTATTAAGATCTTCACCCTGTGAGGAGTGGCCTTGTTAGAGGTCTTCAAACACTCTTTTGGAATGTCACCTAAGTCTAGGTTTTACAAATAGGACTGTTAAATCCACTCGGTTAAGATATTTCTTTGTTATAAATATTAATAAGCAACAATAAACTTTGATATGTAAATATAACAAATACCTTTTCTTGTGTTAGATTCTTTATGCTCAATTGAATACTAACAACACATACTCCATTGATCTCTTTTTTCAGACTATAGATTCTTCAATCTTTGTTTCTCTGTTCTGCTCAGTAAATGTTGTTCTTCAACTTCTTCTTCTTATTTTTTCAATTTTCCAGCCTTTGTATTCTCTGTGTATTTCTCATTCTTTATATATACATACTTTTGACTCTTAACCTCCTTAATTTGATTTACTATCATTTGTGCCCAGTCATTCAATCATCTTCTTCATAATTCACAACTCGGTAAACCATTTCACTTTTACCTCGAAACTTGAACTTTTCTTGGAACTCTTCACAATTCAGTTTAACCGCTTGATCTTCGCCTTATATCTTCTCATTGAATTTTACCATTCATAGATCTTCTAACAAACACCATTTAATTCATTTTATCATCCACCTCATCATCACTTTGCATTAAATTTGGTCTTATCATCATTTATAATCAATATCCTGTACTCGGCAAAACTTGATTTGCAACTCAATAACTGACTTCATTCATTGCTCAGTGTCTAACTCATCTTTGGTGCTTGGTGCTTGACTTTCACTTGGTGTTCGGAAACTGTAACTAAATCACATAACAAATTATACTGACTGACTCTGTCTAGCTCGCTAAAGTATCTATTTCTATCATAACTTTAACTCTTTGCAATTTATGACTTGATCAATCAATTGTACCAATTTGATAACATCAAATATATAGTAGAAAACAACTATATCATCATTGATTCATCATTGTTTGATATGTATTTTTTACCCATTTAACTTCTCCTCTTAAGATATGGGAACATAATAAAAATCAATTAATCAATTGCTTGACATCAATGACAAACAATAACTGATCTAACCATTTCTACAATCATGATACTCAGTACCACTTAGTCTTCATCATCTCTATCATATATTCATCAGTTAATCATCAATATCCCTCTTTGGCATTGATGGAAACCACTATAACAGTGTTATAGCAATTGATGATGGTATCTCTCAAATACATAACTGTACTCCCTCTGAGTTGATATTTATGTTTCCACTATGATTTCTTATATGAGTCTTCCTCTTGGATAAATCTTTTGTTTATGTGACATACATTCTAATTCTCCTTCATGAGTAAATATTATTAATTCATTCTCTCTCAATATCTCCCTTAAGGATAAATGCCATCAATTCATTCTCCCCCTCTTTGACAACAATGCCAAAAAGTCATACTCCTGAAAACTTGTTCCAGTAGTGGATTCTACCTAACATGTACTCATAAATCATTGCGTACAAAAATATTTTCACAACTTCAGGAATTACCTAAAGTGTGTCATACTAACATCAATTCAGAAATAGATTTTCTAATAAAATATAGAATTGATGCAACATGCCTCATGCTCTTTAGTGAACATTGGATAGGGGAATAACCCCTAATTTACCTCTAAGATACTCAAAAGACTAAGATACTCAAAAGAATCTTAGGTAGTGGCTTGTAAAGATATCAACCAATTTTTTTTTTGAATTCACATATTCCAATATCACATTCTTCTCTTGAACTTGTTCTCTCAAGTAGTGATACTTAATAGAAATGTGCTTGGTCTTTGAATGCATAACCAGGTTCTTTGATATATTAATAGCACATGTATTATCAAAAAAATAGTAACTGGATCTGTGATCTCTTCTTGCATACCTTCAAGTAGTTTTTTAATCCATACTATATTTGCACAATTCATAGCAACAACAACATATTCAGCCTCGCTAGTAGACTGTGAAATGCAACTTTATTTATTTCTTATCCATGTAACCAAACTTTCACCTAGAAAGAATGCATCTCCACTAGTACTTTTTCTGTCATCAACGTTTCCAGTCTAATCTAAATCAGTGTAGACTTGCAGATCAAAAATACCTCCTTTTTTTGTGTAGTAAACCAAACTCTTCTATGCCTTTCAGATATCTCAAAATTCTTTTTACTACAGACATATGTGTTTCCTTCAGCTTAGAAGAAAATATTGCAACAATTCCAACAACGTGTGCTATATCAGGTCTGCTGTGAACAACATACTGTAATTTACTAATCATGGATCGGTGAAGATTATCCACCTCTTGTGTTTTATCCTCTTTAAATAATTTACATCCAGTAACTGTTAGGATTAAGTAATATTTAGAGGAGGTGAATCAGTATTACAACACTTTAAACATGAACTTAATAATTTCCAACTTAACCATATAATTACTGAAATAAAAAGAACATAAGCACACAACAAATAACTCATAACACCAAGAATTGTTGTTGAGGAAAACCCTGGCCAAGGGAAAACCCTGGTCGAGATGGTACCCAAAAATATGCACTAAAAGTGTAGTGTCCCTGTTAGGATACCTAGCCATGTTAGGAGCTAAATATTACATTAGTACATTTACCTGTTAGGGGAATACAAAACCCTGTTAAAGGTATACTGAGCACACTGTTCTTACAATCAAAAGTAGTTCTGTTATGATCAACTCACAATAGTGAACATTTACAAGCATCAACTATGCTTAGATAGTTCCCAATTTGAGCTCTCATATGTCTTACATCACAATTCATCCATGCATTCCATCTTCCATACATATTCTCCTTCTACATATATTTCACTTCATACTTCGCTTTACAAAAAGCTCTTCACACACACACACACACACACACACACACACACACACACATCTTTTACATCATTCAGTCAGCTCTCTATTACATTACAAAATAGAATTAATACATACTTACAGAGTAAATATAAAGTCATCAACTTTACGCTACCAAAGAATAGGTAATCCAAAATTAAAATCCAACTTAGCACGCTAGGAGTCCATGCCATACTCCCTTAATCATCGTGACTATTCACCTATCATGTATCCCTATTACTCTATCTTCGCATGACTTCAAGATACTGTAACTCTCTATGATCATAAAAAAAATTGAAGAAAACTTAACAGAAGGTCATACATACTCCAAAATGTCTTATTCTAAGCTCACATTTCCCCATGAATCATATACTATCTTTGTTTTCCAAAACTGTACTGCTATACTCTATATTTCTATTTATTGTACTCAGTTTTTTTTTGTCTGTATATCCAAAAATATAAACATCTTCAAGCGATCATCATCCTAGATGTGGTGCCATAAATGAAAACCCTCAAGTGAATCATATCACTCCATGAATGCATCACTTGCCAACAATCTCTCCCTTTGGCATTGATGACACCACTTAGTGAAAAATAACTAAGTGTCAATACCAAAAAGATATTTGTACATTTCTCTTTCTCCTTAATCTCTTTACATACATCCATACATCCATTTTTTATATTCTCTTCTCCCCCTTTGACATCAATGACAAAAAATATGCAGGGCACATCAAAATTGTATTGTTGTTTACCAAAAAATTAGACCATCTTTAATACATCTCGGAAAGAATCTTCCAAGATCTTCACTTCCTTTGTCTGGGTCTTCACCAAAATATGACTCACATGAATCAACCCGTTCAATGCAAATGAAGAGGTCTCTAATGCCTTTAGGTCACTAATCATATTCACTAATAGGGCCTATGTAATCTTCTCTATATCAAAGATATGAACCTCAAGAATTGATAGCTTGGGAGTGATTAAACTCTTCATCCAACCAAATCTTTCCATAGCTCTCCATTTTTTAGTATCAAGAACACTCAGTTTGTCCAAAATCCTGCATACCTCTCTGTATATCTCCAATATAGATTGTGAGGAGGTCTCACAACTGTCCATCAACTTATCCAAGATAGATATATCCTTCGGCACTATGTCTTCAATGTTTTTGACATGTCTGATAGGCCTGATACAGTAGCTGTATAACTTCCTGCCTTGCACAATGCAACATTTTGCCTCTGATATGGTCTTGATCAATATGCCCAAGTCCCAAGAAATAGACTTGCATACTTCCTCTAATTTATTTGCGAGATATTTCTTTTTAGCCTTCCCTTCTGCAATCTTCTCTAAAGATTCATAGTGGTTGTCAAATTTATCAAGTGCCTTGTCCAAGTTTTCTGCATCATCTTTTGCCTGAAAAGAAATAGGTGCTGGAATTACTTTTTTCAAGGTGTCAACTAATCTAGTCATTATCTTAGTCTTTTTCTTTCCTTTTTGCTCAGATCTTTATTTTTCTTTACTGAATGCGATGAAAGATAATTTCGTCAACTCATCCTCATCCATGTTCTCAACATCAGTACTCAAGGGTTTGTCTCCACTTTCCAACAATAAGGATGAAGAATCTTCAACCTTAACCACTGTTTCCTCCACCGATGCATCAACATTTTCTTTCTAAATTTTTGTCTCTGTTATATCTTTGTCACTGAGTCCTCCAATGTCTATATTCTCCACAAATGGGTCATCCTCAGTAGATTTAAAAGGGTGTTTCTTGAATTTACCTAGGTCTCCCTGCAACATAAAAAATCATTGGTGTATCCATCTCAAAAGTTTCACAAATGATCTAAATACCTTTACACTATAGAAATGTGAGATCTTTGCTTCCATCAAATTATCCATTATACTTTCTCCAGCTCTTTTTCTGATCAATACTCTAATATCCTTAGTCTCTTCTCTTCAAATGATGTTCAATTATGTTATTTCAATCAACCTTATACTATTCTGAGTGAAGAAATGACACAATTCCCAATAAACTCATTTTTGCACATAACCAGTTGAGTAACAATCTGGTGTTCATAGTATATAGGCTTGTAAAACCATGCGATCATAGATATGTGTTCCAAAACATGTCTACATTCTCTCCCTAAGCTCGCAAGACCTTACTCATCAAATTTAGTGGCTGGATAAATTTATGATGTATTCTTCCAATGCTCCCCCTAAGGCCATGCTCGTTCATCTATATTGATGTAGCAATGTTAGCATTAGGCGAAGAATTAGTAGCATCTACCGACTCTCCCTAAACCTTTTCCACACTAGACTCCTTTACCTTCCATACCTTATTACTGTTGATATCTTCTGCTTTCCTGAAACCACTATCAAATTTACTCCTGTACTCTGCAAGACTCTTTCCAGTATCATCAATATTCTTCTTCATAGGAGGTGGTACTCTTCTGTTGTCAATTCTATTATACTTGCAAAAAATTTCTATATGCCCTGGATTGTTACATTTGTAGCATATAGGAGGTGATCTATTCTGATTAACCTGGAACTTACAATACCTTGCGATGTGCCCAAGGTTATTACATTTGTAACATGTCTTAGTGTTGTCTCCTTACTGATATAATCTTGTTTGTATCTTGATGGATCAGGTTTCCTACATTTTGATTTATTGTGCCCATATGCATAACAAATAAAGTAATAACTAGAAAAAGATTTGAAAGGGGATTTACCTCTGCAATATCTCTTCATGTGTCCAACCTTGTTACAACCGAAACATCTACCTTTGAAAGATCTGATCTGTTCTTTAGGTTCTTCAAAAGTAGGTCTTTCTCTATCAATCTTCGCATCAGATTTTTCTTCTTGTTTCTTTGAACATTTAGCTTCATTGAAGCCAATGCCAGGCATGTCTTCTTTAGGTTTCTATCTGTCTCTCTGTTCATCGATCAAGTTGCTACTTATGTGAAGTCTCTCAATATGATTCTTTATCTCAACAAGTTCTCCTTTTATGATCTGATTGTATTTCTCTAATTCTAGATACTTGTTCTTGTAGTGTTCAAGTTTAGGCTTCATTTGTCCCATCTGAATATTAGCATCCTTCAAGGTTTATTCAATTTTGTTCTTAGAATCCTTTTATTGTTGAATCTCTTTAGACATCTATAGTGAAGTAGTTTGATAATCAAGCTTTAAGGTATCTTTCTCTTGCTCAAGTTGCATTATCTGATCTGAATTATCATTGTTTGAATCTTCTTTTATCTTAACCATAAGATCTTGTATATGAATTCTGGAAAGTTCAAGTTGTTCTTTTAGTTTCTTAATGAATCCCTTAGCTCTTCTTAATCTGAATTTCAAGTCACCATTCTCTGCTTTAGCTTTGTCAAGATCTTCAAGTGCTGCTTCAAAATTTTCCTCCAAACTTTCAAAATCCATCTCGATCTTCCTTAAGCTGTTAAAATTTCTTTCCAAGGGCCAAAAGCTCTAATACCAAATTTTAGGATTAAGTAATACTGAGAGGGGGGTGAATCAATATTACAACCTTTAAAAATGAACTTAATAATTTTGAACTTAGTCATATAATTACTGAAATGAAAAGAACATAAGCACACAACACATAACTCATAACACCATGAATTTTTGTCGAGGAAACCCTGACCAAGGGAAAACCCTGATGGGGATGGAACCTACAAATATGCACTAAAATAATAGTGTCCCTATTAGGAGACCTAGTCCTGTTAGGCGTTGAATATTACATAGTACATTTCCCTATTAGGGGAATACAAAACCCTGTTAAAGGTATATTGAGCACATTGCTCTTACAATCAGAAGTAGTTCTGTTATGATCAACTCATAGTAGTGAACATTTTACAAGCATCAAATATGATTAGATAGTTCCCATTTTAAGCTCTCATCTATCTTACATCACAATGCATCCATGCATTCCATCTGCCATATGTATTCTCCTTCTACATATATTTCACTTCATACTTTTCTTTATAAAAAGCTCTTCATATATATATATATATATATCTTTTACATCATTTAGTCGGCTCTCTATTACATTAAAAAATAGAATTAATACATAATCAAAGAGTAAATACAAAGTTGGTGAATTTACACTACCAAAGAATATGTAATCCATAATTACAATCCAACTTAGCACACTAGGAGTCCACGCCATACTCCTTTAATCATCATGACTGTTCACCTGTCATGTATCCCTGTTACTCTATCTTCGCATGACTTCAAAATAATATAACTCTCTACGATCATCACCAAAACTCAAGCAACCTTAAAAAAATGTCATACTTAAAAATGTCTTCCTCTAAGCTCGCATATCCGCATGCATCATATATTGTCTTCACTATCGAAAACTGTAGTGCTATACTCTATATTTCTGTTTACTTTACTTAGTTATCTTGTTGTCTTCATATCCAAAACTCTAAACATCTTTAAGTGATCATCATCCTAGATGTGTTTCCATAAATGAAAATCCTCAAGTGAATCATATCACTCCATGAATCCATCACTTGCCAATAGTAACCATAGGTGTTCCAACAGGCTTGGAATATTCCATACCAAAAGTTTTAAGAATCTCTTTGATATACTTGGCTTGTGTAATATAGATCCCTCCAATAACTTGTTGTATTTGTAGACCTACAAATAAATTAATCTATCCAATCATTTAAATTTCAAACTCTCTTCTCATTTCATCAACAAATCCTTTACATAAAGTGTCATTGTCTCCAAAAATAATATCATCAACAAAAATTTCAGCAATCAAAACTTTATTATCACTATCACATTTCAAGTAAACATTAATGTTATCACTTGTTCTTTGAAATCCTATTTTTCTCAGATAAGAGTGCAATCTCTCATACCATGCTCAGGGTGCTTATTTCAAACCATATAAAGCTTTATGTAACTTACATACCTTGTTCTTGTTTGTGTTCTCAATAAATCATTCAAGTTGCTCAATGTGTACTTCTTCTTCAAGTATCCCATTAAGAAATGTAGACTTAACATCCATCTGATATACCTTGAATCCTTTGGAAGAAGCATAAGCTATAAGTATTCTAACTCCTTCCAATCTAGAAACATGTGCAAAATTCTCTCCATAGTCAATACCTTCTTCTTGTGCATAACCTTTGCAAACCAATGTAGCTTTATTTCTGATAACTTCTCCATGCTCATTCAGTTGTTTCTGAAAATCCATTTAGTACCAATAAAATTTTTGTGTTTAGGCCTGGGTACTAATGTCCATGTCTTGTTCTTCTCAATTTGATCATACTCTTCTTTCATTGATTTCATTAAATCTTGATTATCTAGTGCCTCTTTAACTTTCTTTGGCTCAAATGTAGATATCAAACATGTATTTTCTCTTACCTTGTTTCTGGTCATCACTCCAGCATCCTTATTTCCAATAACCTTTCTTAGGGAATGTTGCCTTCTCTCATACTTTGCCAAAATAGGCTCGGTAGCTCTGGGTTCTTCAATATCAACATTTGGTTGTGGAACTCCTTGTTCATCTTCCTCCTCGGTAGGTGCTCTTGGTAAGGTATCAGGAACATCAAGTTGAACATATAGAAACTTCTCATAATATTCTAGTTCCTTTTTGCTTTCTTTATCATTCCTTTTTGCAAATTCATCAATTGTTACATTTTCACTTTCCACCATTTTGTTAGTAACCTTGTTCAAACATTTGTAAGCTTTACTCTTTGTAGAATATCCTTAGAATATTCCTTCTTCTCTTTTTGAGTCGAGCTTTCCTTCTCTAGAATCTCTTAGAATATAGCATTTGCTCCCAAAAATTTTAGAGTAACTGACATTAGGTTTGTGTTCATATTAGATTTCATAAGGTGTCTTTCTATTACCTTTCTTCATTTATACTTGGTTCAATGTATAAACAACAATACTCAAAAATTCTCTCCAAAAGTTTTGTGAAACTCCTTTTTCAATCATCAGTGTCCTAGCATAATAAAAAATAGATATGTTTCTTCTCTCAAAAATCCCATTCTGCTATAGTGTCCTTAGTGCTGATAACTATGTCTTAATTTCATTCTCATTACAAAACAATGTAAACCCATTAGAAGTAAACTCACCTCATCTGTCGGATCTCAAACATTTCAACTATCTTCCAGTTTCTTTTTCAACTTGGGCCTTATACAAGTTAAACATTTGAAATGCATCATATTTTCTTTTAAAAACATTTGAAATGCATCATATTTTCTTTTAAAACCATTACAAACATCATTCTAGAATAATCATCCATAAATAAACAAAATATGTCTCCATAAAATCTTTGAGTCCTCATGGGTCCACATAAATAAGTATGCACTAAATCCAAAATTCCTTGTGTAACATAAGTCTTTCTTGAAAAACTATATTTAGTCATCTTACCCATCTCATTCTTTGCATATTGCATTCTCAAGTTTCTCTAATCTTGGTAGTCCTCTTACTCTACTCTTCTTACTCACTTTGATTAATTTGTCAAAATTAACATGACAAATCCTTTTGTGCCATAACCAAACATCTTCAACTTTAGGAAACATGAAACTCTTTATAGAAGTATCAAGATAAAATAAATTACCTTTATATTGTTCTCCAGTAGCAATCAGATTATCCTTGCCATCAAATACTTTCACCTTTCCATATTGAATTTCCAGTTGGTGACTTGTATTGTTTAGTTGTGCAGCACTCACATCTTGTGTTATTCAATAGAATTATAGAACCTTTTCCTTTCATAGGATATGGAGCATCATTACCAAATATAACATAACCTCCATCATGTTTTTCCAAGGAAATAAACTTATGTATGTCACAAGTCATGTGATGTGAACAACCACTATATATAATCCATGTTTCATTCTTACTTACTTGTGATATTAGGGCTCTTGGTTCTTCTTCATCAAAATCATCATTAATAGCAACATAAACAACTTCTTTTCCATCATCACTATCAAAAGTATCATCATCACTTAGTCCTTCATTAGCAATATGAAAATATTTCTTACCTTTGTTTTTGTAGTCTATGTATCTCTTGAATTTGTTTTCTCTTTTGTCCTTATCTCTGTTATCTTTCTTTTCCTCCTTATCTTTCTCTGGACAGTTAGATGCAAAGTGACCAATTTTATCACAATCAAAACATTTCAAAGGTAACTTACCTTGGTATTTTCCTTTGCCTCTTTGTGGCCTTCTAGCCAACAAAGATTCAAATTCTCTTTCATTCTCATCACATTCAGTAAATAACTCTTCAAGACCTTCAGTGCAACTATATAATTTCTCACTAGCACTGCTCAAATATCCATCTCTGGCTGCAACTTCCCTAGCTTTTCCAATCTTTAAAGTAGACTTAAATGCAGATTCAATCTTATAAGTAGAAGGAAAACTATTGTCAAAATAATTTAACTCAAATGCAGTTAACTTACCAATAGTAGCATCTAGTGAAACATTCATCTGGGGCATAGATATTAGCTCTTGTATAGCAGATACACGAATAACATAACTCAGTAGCAAGATTCTCAATATCTTGTTTGTAACATCATCCTCTGTTATGATCCCACTAGCTCCTCTGATAGAATTAATAGTCTCCTTAAGTCTTGTACTGTACGGTATTATGTTCTATCCATCCTTTATCCTCATAGAGTCAAATTTTCCTCTCAAACTTTCTCCTTTAGCCTTCTAAACATGCTGATCTCCACCATAGGTTAAAATAAGTTTATCCCACATCTATTTTGAAGTAGTGCAACCATCAAGTTCATCATATTCCTGGTCGGTAAGTGTAGAAGAAATCTCAATCATTACTTGTGTGCGCTATTGTTTCTGTCTTTGTTCACTGATAGTCAAAGGTGCAGTAGTCAGTGCCACATATTCATTATTAATAAATTAAAGTGCATATTATCCTACTCCCGACACATGAAACCTCATTCTACTTTTCCATATAGAGAAATGATCCATATTTAGCTTTGGTGCTTCCCTCTTATACATCTTTAGATCTTGACTCAAGTCCTTTTAAAATTATCACTTCAAAGTAAGTTATCTATAATACCAATTGTTGGTCCACTGAGAGGGGGGGAGGGGTGAATCAAACAAATCAAAACTTAAACACTTAAAACTGAACTCTCTGAATCACTCGGTAATACAAAATATAGTAAACAACCAATTCACCAAACAACTCAATAACTTAAACAACACTATATCTCATACATATAAATCAATCATTCAAACTTAGCAACATCATATTAACTCATACAACTCTAGATTTAACTATGTTGACACCAGATTTAATGAGGAAACCCAGTTTGGAAAAAACCTCAGTGGGAATTGTAACCCACAATAAAAATGTACCCGTCTGAAGTACGCTCGATTGAGAACTTATCATGTTAAAGATTATATACACATTTGCTAAATGTGACCCTGTTAGGGGATTTACCTAAGATCTATTAATATCTTCATCCTGTTAGGAGTGGCCTTTTTAGAGGTCTTTAAACACTCTTTTGGAATGTCACCTAAGTCTAGATTTTACAAATAAGACTGTTAAATCCACTCGGTTAAGAGATTTCTCTGTTACAAATATTAATAAGAAATAATAAAATTTGATCTGTAAATATAATAACTAACTTTGCTTGTTTAAATCCTTTATGCTCAATTGAATACTGACATCACATACTCCATTGATCTCTTTCTCAGACTGTAGATTCTTCAATATCTATCTCTTTGTTATTCTCGGTAAATGATGTTCTTCAGCTTCTTCTTCTTGTCTATTCAATTTTCCATCCTTTGTATTCTCTGTGTATTTCTCATTCTTTATATAGACATACCTTTTCCTCTTAATCTCCTTAATTTGATTCCTCATCATTTGTGCTCAGTCGTTTGATCATCTTATTCATAATTCACAACTAGGTAAACCATTTCACTTTTACCTTGGAACTTGAACTTTTCTTGGAACTCTTCACAATCCAGTTTAACCACTTGATATTCACCTTAGATCTTCTCATTGAATTTTACCATTCATAGATACTCTAACAAACATCATTTAATTCATTTTCTCATCTAGCTCATCATCGCTTCACATTAAATTTGATCTTATCATCATTTATAATCAATATCCTATACTTAGTAAAACTTGCTTTGCAAATTGGTAATTGACTTCATTCATTGCTCTATGTCTAACTCATCTTCAGTGCTCGATGCTTGATTTTCACTTGGTGTTCGGTAACTGTAACTGACTCACATAACATTCTACCGACTAAATCTGTCTAGCTCGGTAAAGTATCTCTTTTAGTCATAACTTTAACTCTTTGCAATTTTTGACTTGATCAATCAGTTGTACCAATTTGATAACATCAAATATTTAGTAGAAAACAACTATATCTTCATTAGTTCATCATTTTTTGATCTGTATTTGTCACCCATTTAACTTCCCCTCTTAAGATATGGTATTATAATAAAAATTAATTAATCAATTGCTTGAGATCAATGACAAAACAATAACTGATCTAACCATTTCTACAATCATGATACTCGGTATCACTTGGTCTTCATCATCTCCATTAGATATTCATCAGTTAATCAACATTTAGTACCGACCTAATTCAAAATTATGTTCAGTTATTTTCTTGGCTTACATTGGGAGACTCTGCAATTGAAAGAATGGTAAAAGTAATGGATGAATCATTTTGGAATGTGTGTGGCATATGCGTATACTTGTGTGAGTATTGACCAAGTGTGTGAAAGAGGATATGTCTCCTTGTATGTATGAGATAGTGTGAAGTGTGGTGGAGAGAAGTGTGGAATTTAAAGGGTTAGCTACCTAAAGAAATGATCTAAAGGCATCTAAAGATATTTTAATTATGTTGCAGCTATATTTTAGTAGCGAATCTATTTTATTTTATGCTTCTTCATCTAGGCAATGAGCCCTTTGTCAATGAGCCTTTCTTTGTAAACCTCCTTAACTAGAGTTCATATATTTGAGAATTAACCTTCTCCATTATTTTTCCCTCAACAAGTTTTTTCACATAAATTTGGTACTCCTTGTGTTTAATGGTTTCTATGTTTTTCATGTTTACAACTGAAATGGTTAACATAAGTTTTATGGAACTGATTATAGGTTTAAAAGCCTGATTCACCCCCCTCTCAATTCTCTTCCACATTCAACAATCGGTATTAGAGATTTGGTTCCTTGGAGAAGAGCTTAACCACTTAAGGTGATCTTGATGGTGTACAAAATGACACTCCCTACATTTTATAGATCTAACTATTCTTATTGGAAGATGAAGATGAAGGATACTTGGTCTCTCTCAGTTATAAGACCTAGAATTTTGTGGAGAATCAATATGTGAAATTGGCAAATGGGTTGAACACTTCAAATTAAATCAAAGCATATAAAGATAATGAAAGGGAAAGGTATGCAATTTTTAGTTCTCTATTAAAAGTTAAATTAATTAAAGTTGTATCTCTAGAAAGTGCTCATGATGGTTGGGAAAAACTAAGAAGTCTTGGTGGCAATCTATAAGAAAATAATGTAGTAAAAAAGATACTAGGACACTAACCAATCCCTATAGTTCTAAAGTATTTTCTATAGAGGAAGCTCAAAATTTGAGTCAATATACTAGAGAACAAATGTATGGATATTTAGTTACTTTTGATATGAGAGAATTTGGCACTACTGTCACCAGAATTAAAACTAAATTTAAGGCCACTAAACTAGAAAAAGAAGAAGAATATTTTTATATAATCGAGACAAATTTTGTAAGAAGATTGAATAAAGGAACCAAAAAATACAAAGGGAAGTTATTCTTTAAATGTTTGAGTTGTGGAATGATAGGTCATTATGCTTCTAGACATCCTAACATAATTGTATTTTTAAAAGATTAAGGAGAGTAAAGAAAATTTTAACAAGAAAGCTTATTATGTTAGAGAAGATGCTAGTATTTCTAATTATGAATAATATGATCAATACTTATTTTTTGTTGTTAAAGAATAGTCTTATTCTGTTAATTTTTCTAAAATTATCTAGAAGAAATCTCTGAAAGGTGTTACTAAAACTATAGATATTGTGGACTCTAATTTTCATGTTAGAAGAGATAGAGATGAGCATCTTATTCATAGTGGATGTTATAATCATATGAATGGTAAAAAAAGTAAGTTTGTAAATATTGAAAAGTATGATTGAGGTGTTGTTACATTTGGAAATGATGAAACTACAAATATAGATGAAATAGGTTCTATCATTTTTTATGACAAGCAAAATACTAACAATGTTTACTATATTAGAGGCTTGATCATAATATTTTAAGTGTTGGAAAAATGTGTGGAAATGGTTATAATATTTTCTTTTAGGATGATTACTATGAGATCAAAAAAAGATCCAGAACTATTATTGTTGGTAGAGACATGACACATGGAAATATCTATCAGTTGAAAATAGCTACTGGGTATTGCTTGATGTCTCAGATTAATGAGAGTTGGAAATGACACTAAAGGATGTGCCACATCATTTTTGAAAATTTGGTAAAGATAAGCTCAATGCAATCCATAAGAGATCTACCAATATTTATAATATTTCTTAATAATTTTTGCAAATAATGTCAAGTTGGGAAACAAACAAGGAGGAATTTCAAGGCTAAGGAACAATTTATTACTAGACTGTTTAAGTTTGTGTAAATTGATCTATGCATCCCAACCAGAATAAGAAGTCAACAAGGTGATAGGTACTTTATTCTCTTAATTGATGATTACTCTAGAATGACATAGGTTACTTTTTAAAGAGAAAAATCAATTTTTTTGGAGAAGTTCAAGATATTCAAGGCTATGGTTGAAAATGACGTAGATAGGAGAATCAATTGTTTAAGGTATGAAAGAGGATGAGAATTGAATTCTAAGGAATTTAATATTTATTGTGAGAATCAAGGGATTATGAGAGGTCTGTATGCTCCTAGAACATTGTAACAAAATGCTGTAGTAGAAATAATGAACAAAACAATTCAAGAAGTTGCTAGAACAATGACTAAGGAAGAAAATATACTAGAAATCTATTGGAAAGAGGTAATAATGACTACAATATACACACTTAATAGAGCTTAGATTAGGAAAAATCTTGGAAAGAAATCCTATGAGGAATTGTATGCGAATTATTTCAGGGGTTTTGGAAGTTAATGTTATATCAGAAGAGATGAAGAATGATAGTTGAAAGCACAAATGTGAAGGTTGATGAATACATTCCAAGAATATTAGGGATAAATGGTGGATACGAAACATATAAGTCGACTGGAAAAGTGGAAGAAAAGAAGAATGAATAAAATAAAGTGTAGAATGATACATAAGTTTCTCTGACAACTACTCCTAAGACTTCTATTTTCTCTATGTATAAGCCTTTCAATTCTATTTGATTTCTTCCCTTCTCATATTATACACATTCCTAAAAAGTTTCTTTGATGTGTTTTAGTTTGATTGATGAAATGAGAATAAGAAAATGTAATAATGTAAATGATTAACTAAGAAAGTTACTAAAAAACTGGTAAAAATAGGCTGTAATAGACAGTGAATGAGCAAAAAGTTACAAAAAATGGAAACCAGGAGATAGATCTGAATTGTTTATGAAATATGAGATCAAAATGGTAGGTAAATGATGTAAATGGTAACATGTACCTGGGACATGACATGAATTACAACTTGTCCCTGGTGTTTTTCTGTTAATTTTTCACAAATCGTCAGACAGTTTCTAATTTGCATTGATCATGTTCGATGGCTTTGTAACATATTCCTGCACATTAAAAAAAGGGGAAAAAGATTGGCTAAATGGGTTTTCCTTTGTCAAACCTCTATTTAGGAATTAACCTTTAAAATAAAATAAAATAATATAAAAGAAAGTAAATAGGAAGGCAAATAATAGATCCAACCTGCATAAATGATCATGAATGAATGTAGAAACTACTCACATCCATGAAGATGCTTGAATATTCTTGGAATATAAAGAGTTGACCTTAGAATGTGATGTAGAATTAAGGATTCCCTCACAAATTATTAGATCTATGAATGCCACCCCTAGATCTTGAATGTAGATATGCTTGATAACCACTTGCAAAGATAGAAGAAGGTGTTGGAAAGTGACAATGCAAGCAACTATTGTTTTGTCATTGATGTCAAACCTTAACTGGTGAGACTATTGTTATCTGTTTGAGTACCATATCTATTTTTGATGAAGAAGATTTAACAAGAAGACCAAGTGAATGGTTGAGTTAAGGAAACTAAAAGGGTATTTGATCAGTTGGCACTCTGGCAAAGTAATTTGTTGTTTATCTTTCAAAGATAGTTTTTTTGGCTGTTCTGTGCCGTGGAAGAGTCCAAACCAGTGAGTACACCCATGGCTACTGGACAGAAGCTGAAAAAAGATGATGACACAAAAGAACTGAACCAAACACTCTACATGTCAATGATTGGAAAAATACAGTATGTTGTACACAGTAGACCTGATATTGCCCTAGCTGTTGGGATTATGGCAAGGTTTTCTACTAACCCCAAGGAAACTCACATAATGGAAGTCAAAAGGATTCTAAGATATTTGAAAGGAACTGAGGACTATGGTCTATACTACAAAAATAATGACAAGTTTGAACTTAGAGTTTATACTGACTCTGACTGGGCTGGAAATGTTGATGACAGGAAAAGCACTACTGGTGGAGCATTTCTTTTAGGAAAGAGATTGATCTCCTAGACAAGCAAGAAATAGAACTGCACCTCACAATCTATAGCTGAAGCCGAGTATGTGGCAGCAGTAGTTAATTGTTCTAACATTATGTGGTTGAAGATACTACTGAAAGGTATGAAGGAAGAAATCACTGACCCAGTTGTTATATATTGTGATAACACAAGTGCTATTAATATTTCTAAAAATCCTGTTATGCACTAAAAGACAAAGCCTATAGCTATCAAGTATCACTACTTGAGGGAGCTAGTTCAGAGTAAAGAAGTGAGACTGGATTATGTGAACACCAAAGAACAATTAGCAAAAATACTCACAAAAGCACTACCCAAGGATGCTCATGAGTATCTACGAGGTAAATTGGGGGTGATTCCCCTCACTGAGGCTAATTAAGTTATGTATGGTACTGTTGCATCAAATATTTTATTCAGAATATCTGACACATTGATGCACAGTAAGTCACACTTTAGGATGCTGGCTAAAGTTGTGAAGATGAACAAGGACAGAAAAGAAAAATCAGTCATAATCAAGATCATAGGATCAACATGATACTAAAGATCTACATGATAATGATATCGACGTCTTTGACATTGTTGTCAAAGATGGAGAGATTATCTATAAAGAGGAAGAGATTGCTGAGAAAGAGAGATTACAAAGAAGGAAAGATTACATAGAGGCAGAAGTTACTATTGAAAACATTGAAGTGATTATCTACTGAGAGGGAGTCTACGGATGATTAGATACAGATGATGATAGTGTAATTACAAACACAGAGGGAGAAATTTTTTACAGATGAGAATCAGAATGAAGCTAAAGACATTAATGAAAATTCATTCATATCAAGGATCACATGTGACTTTTTGGATTGGTTGGTAACTATGCTTGTTAAATTAAATCATTGTTTTAATATTTTGTGTTGCCATTAATGCCAAAGAGGGAGATTGTTGGAAAGTGACAATGCAAGCAACTGTTATTTTGTCATTGATGTCAAACCTTAACTGGTGAGACTATTGTTATCTATTTGAGTACCATATCTATTGTTGATGAAGAAGATTTAACAAGAAGACCAAGTTAATGGTTAAGTTAAGGAAACTAAAAGGGTATTTGATTAGTTGGCACTCTGGCAAAGTAATTTGTTGTTTATCTTTCAAAGATAGTTTTTTTGGCTGTTCTGTGCCGAGCAAGTTTGGCTTGTGCTGAGAAAAGTTGCTTATGACGAGCAAAGTTGCTTATGATGAGAAAATTTGCTTGTGCCAAGCAAAGTTTCTTGTGCTGAGAAAAGTTTCTTGTGAGAAGCGAAAATTTTTCAATGCCGAGCACCATTGAAATTGCCGAGTGGAAACAGTGATATTGGCCGACTTACAGTAATTGGATTAATGATGAGATTTGAGATCTCTGGCTGACTTAGTTAATTTTATTTGGATATGTAATGTTAATTAAAGATTGATCCATGTCATTTAATGTATGGGTAACCATAACTAATGCATGGTTTCAAGATTTAATTAGAGACTACTTTGGAGAAGTAAATGTAATGAAAAGATGGAATGATCTGTTGGATCTGACCTAACCTAAGATCTACGATCTTGTTTAAGCGTAAAAAGATTTATGTGACCTAGACATGAGAGGTATATGATAACCTCAAGGGGTTATTCAATGTGTGTGGAAGAGTGTATGAGTATGCAAGAGGTTTGCATAGTTGATTTACTATTTGGCATGATCTAGTAGAGAAGGCAAAAGGAAGAAGCATAAAGTTGCATGTGTGATTGCTTGACGGATTTCCAAGTAGATCAGAAGGTTGAAATGACAATGCAGGATATTCAGTAAGTTAACATCAGAGCTGTAATTGGATCTAAATTGCAAATTAAGTTGTATGTATCAGATCACAACTGATCAGATCACAACTGCTGATTACTTTCTTACCATTGTATCAGTTAAATCCTTTAACAAGGTTGACTTAACTGTCATTTGTATAAATCCTCTAACAAGGTGACATTTAGGTGGAATGTTCTAAGTCCTCTAACAAGGCCACTCCTGACAAGGTGATTAAATCCTTTAACCAGGTCACACCTAGCAGTCTGTTATTGTAACCTTTAACAGGGTTGGCTCCTCACAGGGCATCACTTCAGAAAAGTGAAAACTTGGTAGCATGTTACTGGTGGTTTTTCCCATATTGGGTTTCCGCGTTAAATATTTGTGTCAACTTGTGTGAATTCTTATGGTTTGCTTTACTGTTATGTTTCTACAAGCTAATTTCAATTGACAGTAATCTGCATGAATAAGTTGCTGACTTATGCTACTGCTGCCGAGTAGATCTAAAATTCAGAAAGTTTTATTTTCTACATCTAGACCTAAGGATAACTGATTCACCCCTTCCCTCTCAGTTATTCTAAATTCATTCTAACAGAAGGTGGATGGAAGGATGGATCTTCTTTGAGAATTCCTCTACTTGTCCATCATCGGAGAGAACATTGAATCAATTGCAGAATATTTCCTTTGTCTTAAATTATCTTGAATAATCAGAGACTTGGAGATCTTGATCTTACATTCTTTCTTTAAAATCTTGAATCCACTTGCTCTTGATTTCTTCTAATAGGTCCTAATAAAGAATCCAATTATGGGTGATAATTTTTTAGGATGATACATAAAGACCCCACTTTATCAGGAGTATGAAAAAAATTCTTTCTTCGTGATAATGTACATCAATGCATAAGAAAAATGTAATCAAGGTCAAGGATAAAAAGAAGCATCAAACCCCCAAGTGACTTAAGTCTTCATCAATTCAAAAACATAGATATAAGAGGCATCACCTAGGAGAGAGAGAGAGAGAGAGAGAGAGAGAGAGATCAAATATCTATTGGCAAGTTGACTTCCTAAGGATGCATGACTCATTTTGTGTTGTCATCATGGCAACAAAGTCATGTTTAGTTTCTGTCATGAAAGACAAAATGACTAAGTATGGAAAATAGGGCAGATAGAGATATTCAACGATCATCACACCAGCGCATGTGTGAGAGATCAATTGAGCTTATGCATGTTCAGATATATATTGTATGACATGTTTACATGCTACATCCAGACACGCATAGTACAAAACAATAGTATAGAAAAGTTACAGATAGATCAGTAGACCAGCAGTCTAGAAGACAGAGCATGGAAGCCGACTACTGTTTTGATCAGTGTGAATTATTTTGTAATGTAATGGCTAAGCGCCTTTGGTTATATGTTTGTATTGATGTAATTAACATTTTAGTAAACACACTTAAGCCAACTTGTTCAAAATAATTGTGTATTTTGTTTTAGGGCTGACTAGAGTCTTGTTTTGGGTTGCGTCTATTCAGATATGAAAATATAAGTATGTAATGTAAAGTTATGTTACAAGTGTCGATTATTATCTAAGAGGAAGATATAGAAGAGTAGTATAATGAAGTTAGTATATGATATAGCTCTTTAAGAGAGTAAGAGAATTTGCACATACACGGAACTGATCAGACAACAGTGTCATCACAGCAGTTCACTTTTGATATAGTGCATATCATCTTTCCAAAGGTTGTAGCCTTCATCCTATTGGGTAGTGAGACATATACCTTTAACAGGGTTTTGTAAAAGACTCCTAATAGAGTCAGACCTTTAACCAGGTCATTGTACTCATATTGTAAAGACTGCTTCTAACAAGGCAAAGGAACTTTAACATGTTCATTATACCTAGTACAATATTTGTGGGTACTAATTCCCACCAGGGTTTTCCTCTGATCAAGGTTTCCCCATAATCATATCATGTGTTATGAGTTCTTATGTTAAGATTCATTCTATGTATGTTT
>MU227786.1:482428-505588 GCA_018584345.1 Thuja plicata
ACATACAATGAAGTATGCACTCTGTTAGGAGATTTATGAAAGACTGTTAAGTCTACCCTGTTAAAGGATTTACAAACTGATTCAACTATTAGGATGAAACAGTAGATCTTAACTTACAACATTATTGTTAAGATCCTTTGAGTACTGATCACCTTCTGTGATAGATATGGCTATTCTGCTCCTTTGCAAAAATGCTCTGCTCTGCTGCCTTAATGCAGTCTCTGCTTATTACTCTAATTTCCACTTTCGCACTTTCACTTTCACACTTCAAATGGTATATTACAATACATATATATACCATTCTCATATTTACAATTTACAAGGTCGGCCAAATACAAATAAATAAAATAAGATAAACTTATTCCTAAGTTGGCCTTTCATAAGTAAACAAAATATTACTAAGTCGGTAGAAGCTCAGGTTCCTCAAGCTGGCTCGGTGATCTTCTGATACTCGGCATCCACTACAATACTCGGCATCGTCATGCTCTCGGTAAGAGTAGAGGCTCGGTCCATACTAGTCCCGAAGTGTAGCTTGGAACTCGGTAGCCGCTGGTGACTTAGTAGCTATAGTGTCACTCGGTAACCTCTGGTGACTCGGTAGTAACTGACTTCTCGGTTGGCTTCAACTGATGGCTCGGTAGTTACGGTGAAGCTCGGTGACTACCGTCTGCTCGGTACATGTTGCTCTTCTCAGTAAGTATTGCTGAACTATTCATATGCTCGGTGACTACTGTTCTGCTCGATTTGAACTGTTTAACCGCTGAGCTTTACAAAGTGATTGCTGAATGCTCGGTATAATATGTGGACTGAGTGATGAGCTCGGTAAGCATTCAGAATCGAATAAGTGTTTTCACTGATGACAAATATAACATAATTCCAACAAATGGATCTAGTCAAGTATATTTCTTGCCCCCCATCTCAGTTTGTAGTGTTTAGGAAGGTGTTAAACACATAATAGGAGAAACATTAAGCATGGTAGCTAGAGCAATAACTAGTTCCATACAGGGACCATGCTCTCATGATGGGTCACTTTGTTAGTCACTAGGATTAAAAGATAAATTTTATGAAAACATAGCTAGTAAATCATGATTAACATCAATAAGCTCATATATATCATTAGAATCAGTAGCATGAATATCATTTTTAGTTGCATTAGGAACATCAAAAACATCATCATCAAGAGTATCCTTTTCATCCAAATTAATTGTAATATAATCCATGATACAAATATAATTATCATGTTTGTTCAATTTGATCTTTTTAAAATTAACTTCCTCCTTTGGTTCAAGAATTGGTTGGTCAAAGGGAATCAAAGCATTAGTAGGTATTTTGGATGAAGAAAGGTTTTGGGAAGCACTTTGACAGGTTCTAGCCTGACATTTATGATAGAGATCACGAGAACAATGGTGACACTTAGTTTTGCTAGAAATTTGGTTTGGTTCAGGATCAATCAAAATTAGGCACTTTTCTTCCTTAGGAGGAAGAACGGAAGGAACCTCACTAGGTTGAGAGATAATATTAGGAAAACATTTATAAGATATAGCAGGTTGAACAAAAGCATATATAGGAGGTATAAGTGGTGTAGGAATAAGTCCAAGTCTAGCGCAAGGAAATGAAACATCCATATAATTTCTAAGCTCACAAATCTTTTGGACTTTGTTTTTTTTATACTGATCAAAATATATTATCTCTATGGGATTGAGTTGGTTGAGGTATATAAGGCCAAAAGGAATCTAGGTCAATAGAATCTCAAGGTACTAAAGGTTTAAAAATACTATGATTAATAGTCATGATTTATCCATTGTGAGGAAATTTTCAACACTTATGAATAGGATAGGCTATATCTTTCATGGAGGTAAGCCAAGGAAGACCAAGTTTGAATTGAAAATAATCGGAAGTCGGGATGATAACAAAGGTGACATCTACATTTTTACCACCAACTTCTATAGGAAATGTAATAGAACCATGTGTAGGATAAAGGAAACCATTGAATGTTTGGATCATAACATTATATTTATCATAGAAATCACATTGCAATCATCTAATCTAAATATGTTCTTTAGTTATCACATTCACCATGCTAGTAGGGTCTATAAGCACACCACGAGAATATAGATCATTAAGTTTTGGGCCACAATGTAAAGAGGAACATTAGGTGCTTTAATTATCTCAGTAGGGTCAAAGGTAATATAAAGCTCAGGTTTTGCTTTGGATTTAGATTTAGGTGGGTATTGATTAATGAGGTTGACAACATTATCTACTTCATCACACTTATCATCATAGTCAACATGAGTGGAAGAAAATTACAAAGGTTTGGTAGACTCAATGGTATTTTTTGAATGAGATGGAAAGGGGTTGGTATATATTTCCAAGTTTTGGTTGGGATGTGACACATATTTTTTCCTTGATCATTAACATCCTCAATATATATAGCATTAGAATCAATGAGTTCTTGAATAACAAATTTCAAATGGAAATAATTTTTAGTATCATGACTAGGTTGATGATGGTATTGAAGAAAAGCTTTGTGATCAAAGAAATTAAGAAAAGGTTTGAAGGTGTCAATTGAATTAATAGGAGGAAGATTTATCACTTTATCATTAATGAAGTTTAACATCACATTATGCAAAGATTCAAAAAGATGAGTAAAATTATGAGAAGGTCTAAAAATAGATGACAAAGTAACCACACCTTTGGATGCTTCTACCACTTTCTCATCAACATTGATGGATGAATTATTGATCTTAATTAATTTCTTTGGTTTCTAAAACTTTTTAAAATTGTGGGATGTGGCATCAGTCTTTTCAAATGGAGTCACTGGATTGGTGCTCTCAAATTGAATCACTTGAAGTTGTTAATTATGAAGCACATCAAAAGAAGAAAATTAAGAAAGTAGAATCTTATATCTAATATCTTTTCATAAATTATAAAGTAAAATGCATTGTACATTAATATCAGGAACATGATAAGAAATATAAGCATGTAAATGCTTAAATATACCAATGAAATTAGACACCTTTTCTTTAATTCCTTGTTTACAATGCATTAAATCATTCAAAGAGATCTTAAGACTAAATATTATTTTAAAATTATTGAATGAAAGCATTAGAAATATTTTGAAAAGATTCAATGGAATAAGGAGGCAAAGAATAGTACAATTGTAAGGCTTTATTTCAAAAGTTTCTAGTAAAAAAATTAGTCATAAACCTATTATAAAGAGATAAATCATTGCAAAATGTTTGAAAGGTTTTGAAATGGATCAAATGATCACATTTAGCATTATAAGTCTCAATATTATATAAAGGACAAAGGACTATCAATACCACAAGTAGGAATGTTGAACTTGGACTAGGTCATAAAAGCAATTTGTTGTTCCAAGAAAGACATAGTGAGAGCCAAGCTACTAATAGTGGAATCAGTAGAAAGAGTGGTAGGAGATATGCTTGAAAAGTTTGGAGCATTATGATAAATGGAAGGAATGGTAGAATATGAAAAATTAATACTATTTTAAGTTAACATTGATGAAGGTAAACAAACACATTGCATACTAAGAAGAATAGTGGAAATAATAGGATTAGGAATTCTAACATGTGTAGGATTGAGATTTTGAATAGAGTTTGTTATGATAGATAGAGCATGGGTGGACACACAAGAAAATAAGGTAGAAATAGGAATGGTGGTCTCAACACTAGTAGTAGGTGGAATGAAACCTAGATCTTGAGAACAATCTCTAATAGGCTTGAATTGTTTATCAATAATATAAGAGATACTGCACAAGATATTAACACCATGTTCATCATTATGAATTATCTTCCTCAAACCTTCTAGAATGGATATGACCTTGGGATTAGAGTTCTCTTTTCCTAACCATTTATCAAAATTTTCAAATTCATTAGAAAGTATTTGAACTTTCATAGGAGGGACTATTAATGCCTCATCTTCATCATGAGAAAAATGGGAAGAACTATCCCATTTTTAATGATATGATTAGTGTCATTAGTATGCATATTGGTCTCAATAAGATTCCTAGGAAAAATAGAAGACACATGATCAAAGGAACACATAAGTCAGTGGATTATCCTCATCAGAATGCTATAAGTTGGAATCAAACTAATGAAACTCATGCATAATAGAATGAAAGAAAGAAATATCTAATTGAAAACTTAAGATTTAAAAGAGATATGAAATTCAACCTAACAAAAATAGTAATTTGTTGACTGAAAATCACATCTAATGTAAAGAAAGCATACAATAGTGATCTAAATTCATATAATGTAGCAATGATTTGATTAATGTAATGCATAAAATATATATCTAAACACCAAATCATAATTTTAAATGTTATGAGTCATGGTCACCAAAAATATATAAGGTTAAAAGGGAAGTAATAACATAGATAGGTAAAATCACTTCTTTTCATTAATTATACATTTCAGAAGGAAGATGCCCCACTAGGTTCAAAATGAGACTCAAACACTAAGTGGGAAAGTGATCCTTCACTCAAATATGTTATTGATGAAATGATAATAAGGAAATTTAATCATGTAAATGATTAAGTAAGAAAGTTACTGAAAAAATAGTAAAAACAAACTGTAACAAATAGGCAATGAGTGAAAATTTATCAAAATGGAAACCAGGAGACAGATCTGACTTGCATCTGAAATTTGAGCTCAAAATTATAGAAACATGATGGAAATGGAAACATGTACCTAGGAAATGACATGAATGACAACTTTCCCTTGGTGTATCCATCTAATTTTTTCATAGATTGTCTGATTGTTCCTGATCTGCACAAATCCTATCCAATGACTCTATAACTTGTCCTTGCACAAATAAAAATGGGGAAAAAGGTTGGATAAAAGGGTTTTACTTGGTCAAACCCCTATTTAGGAATCAACCTTGAAAATGAAATGAAATTTCATAAAGGAAAGAAAACATGAAAGAAAATAATAGGTTCACCCTACATAAAACCTCATGAATGGATGTAGAAATTACTCAAATCCATGAAGATGCTTCAATGTGATTAGAATCCAAAGATTTGACCTTGGAATGTGATCTAGAATCAAGGATTCCCTAAAAAATTCATAGATCTATGAATTCCACTCCTAGATCTTGAATATATATATGCTTGATAATCACTTACAAAGAAGAAGGAAGAAGGTGGATGGAAGGATGAATATTATTTCTTGATTTGAGAATTCATCTAGTTATCCATCCTGGGAGAGAAACTTTCATAAAATTGATAATATTTAATTTTAATTGAATGATATTGAACAATTAGAGAATTGGATATATTGATCTTAGATTCTTGCCTTCAAATCTTGAATCCACTTGTTATTTATCACTTGAAAATATTGATAGCTTGCTTGAAAATGCTTGAGTATGGTTTTTATATGAAAAATGAGGAGAGATAAGTGGTTTTTATACTTACTCCATCATTTAAGGATTTAAAATTGATCCAGGTTGACCAAAAAAGAAAATCTCCTAAGAAAATATTGGCATCAAGCTCTAGGTGAAATCTAGGCCCCAAAACCTAGGGACATGTCCCATGAGAAATAGTTAAAAATTTAAACTAGAAGTTAGGGAGAGTGAAAATAAGTGGGAAAAAGGGAATCATATTTCTAGGATCAAGTATAACAGATATTTGGATCTTGAAATCATCAAAATGGGTCTAATAGGTCCTAATAAAGCATCCAATAATGGGTGCTAAATTTTTAGGATGATATAGGTTGTCAGATGACCTACACACAGTTTGTAGATTAAAAAATCCATTTTATGGTATGAAGCAAGACCCTAGAGCTTGGTATATGAGGATTAACAGGCATTTGTTAAAGCGAGAATTTCAAAAAGGTGCTGCTAATATAAAGTTTATGCAAATTATATCTTAACAAT
Organism: Thuja plicata; assembly: GCA_018584345.1. Classification (NCBI taxonomy): domain Eukaryota; kingdom Viridiplantae; phylum Streptophyta; class Pinopsida; order Cupressales; family Cupressaceae; genus Thuja; species Thuja plicata. The sequence goes on from MU227786.1 coordinate 488,321, forward strand.
AGTCATATATGTGGATGATATAATCTTTGGAGGAAAATATTGTATGTGAAAGAAGTTTTCTGATGAGATGCAAATAGAGTTTGAAATTTATATGATTGGGAAAATGAATTTATTTCTTGTCTTGCAAGTTAATCATAAAAGTGAAGGTATCTTTATTTTATAATCAAAATATGTCAAAGAAATGTTGAAGAAGTTTGGAATGGAAATTACTAAATTGGTATGCACTTGTATGGTTTTTGGTTGTAAAATAAGTAAAGATGATGAATCTTCTAAGGCTGATGAGACTAAATATATATCAATGATTAATATATTATTATACCTTAATACTACTAAATTGGATATCATTCATGTTGTTTATCTTGTAGCCAAGTTTCAACAAGATCATAGAGAAACACATGTTGCTTCTATGAAAAGAATTTTTAGATAGTTGAAAGGAACATAATATTTTGGACTGTGGTATTCTAAAAAAACAGAGTTTCTTTTTGATGGCTTATACCAATGCAGATTGGGATTGATGTGTGTATGGCATAAAAATTACTATTGGTGGTGCATTCTTTCTTGGATCTCCATTAGTTTCTTGGTCAAGTAAGAAATAAGATTTAGTATCATTAACTATTGTTGAAGATAAGTACATTGTTTTTGCCTCTTTTTGTACTTATGGATGAAACAAACATTGAAATATATTGGAATTATGTTTCACAAGACCATTCCTACTATGTTATCATATTAATGTAATAGCTTAACAATTAGATTGTGTAAAATATTTTCTACATCATCATTTTGGATCACACTCCATGATCCATCATCATGATGCTAGAGATCATTAGAGAGAACAAGGATAAATAATGGATGTAGTTGCAAACTAGGAACCAGTTAAATAGAGTATAAGGAAAGAGAGAGGGTACAAGAGTTGATGAGTAATAGAGGATTAAAAAGACAAAAAATGTCAAAAAATAATGAATAGAGAACCAAAAGACCAACCAAAAATAAAGTAAGAAAGAGAAAAAATGAAGAAAGTTAAAAAAAAATGAAGAAAATCAAACCTACAAAAATATGATGAATAATATGTGTGTATGTGCAAGAGAATGCACAAGTTTACAAGCAGTAAGTCCAATATAAAGTGTATGCAAATTAAAATGAATGTATATATAGATGAAAATGAATAAGAAAAAGAACACTAAAAAATAATGAACTCGAGAGAAAGAATAATTAAGAGAGGAGAGGGAAAGAAAAGAACAAGGAAGAGGAGAGGAAATGGGAAAGAAGAGGGGGAGAGAGTAGGGGTGGGGGAAACAAGAGGAGGAAGCAATAAAATAATAGAAGAAAAGACGCAAATTGAGAAATAACAAAGAAATGACAAAAATGACAAGAGATTGCAAAGAGAGAATATCCCCAAGGGAGAGAGGCAAAGAGGGTGATAGAATAGGAAGGGAGGAGAGGGAATAGGACACTAGATGAAAATGGAGGGGGCATAGGGGGGAAGATGGAGGGAGTGCAAATAGGGGGGGGAAGAGGGAGAGAAAAAACAAGAGGAAATATAAATTAGGAAGAAGATAATTTGAGATTGGGTAAAAGAGGACACCATGAAATACTAATATTCCAGCCATCATCATGATTAAGGATGAAGGGGTGATTATATATTTCAATTTCCTCCATTATTTTTCTCTTGAATAATTTGTCCTCTTTGAAAAAGGCTTGGGTGTTCTCTAGGAAAATATGGTGCTTGGTGGAAGAGGAGTGATCATCTAGAGCAAATTTAGTGTTTCATTGCATCCTCTTTTATCCAATATCAATTGATATTCTACCCCATTTTTGTTTCTTAGCTTGTTATTTCTTCTCTCCCTCTCCCCCCACAACCCACCCTTGTTTTCACTCCCTTCATCTTTCCCTATCGTTGCCCTCCTTTTTTTTAACTATCTTGCATCCTTTTCCCTGTCTCCCTTTTCCTTGTCTATCACCATCTGCTTCTCTATTGGTACTCTCATGGATTTTGAGGTGCATTAATAAGGATTCACTTGTTTGGTTGTCATTTATGGAAACTAATTCAATACAGTCATGAAATATAACATGTGAAGTAAAGACACAATCGCTAAGAAGGTAATGCATAAAATTGGGTAAGTCCAAAAAATTGGTAGACAGTGAGAGAATCACTTTGGTGGTGATCATGATAGAAGTGGGATTATGAGGAATGGTCACATATACTGCATCAACATGTTTATATTTCAGTATGGTTCCAACCACAACTCATTTGGTTGATCAGTGATAGAGTTTTTTTTGTCGCAATCATTAAGACAGGTAGAAATCAAGAGTCCTTCAGTAACAGTTGGTAAATCACAGATCGGTGAGCAATATAGTATGTCTAATGATTTATAATGATATGATGATGTGGAATAGAGGTTATGTATTTAATGTTTTGACATTTATTTGATCGATGCAATCATTTAAGATGGATTTGAGGTGGTGCATTGGAGAAGTCAAAATGTGTTTGACTACTTTGGAGATATAACTTGAGGTTCTTATCTTGATCTAACATGATCATGATAAAATGTATTAATATTTGAGATTATGACTTTGGCACATGGTGCTTTCATGGGAAATTATTTGAAGATCATTTTTGGTGTGTTTGATGTTGATGTAAGTTGTGTATATATTGGGAACTACTCATATAGAAATGTAGTAGTTGTAATTGTTATTGTGGGTAATGTGATTAGGGTTTTGTGACTTAAATTTGAGGATGTGATAAAAAAAGGTAAAATATAGAGAGAAGAGAGCGGTTATAGAGTACAAAGAACATATTGGATTTGATAGGAAATCAATGCTATATCCATATCACTCATCTTGTTGTTCCCTAATAGTTGCAGCAAGCAAAATCCCTTAATAGGGTGAAATTTAACATGATCTTGTTTGTAAATGCTCTAATAGGGTAACTTCTTTATTAAGGTTTTAAATCCTCTAATGAGGTAGATCATAACTAATTTGATTGTACTCCTAACATGGTGAACCCTAAAAAATAGTGATTATAGCTCCTAATAGGGAAAAATCATTTACTACAGTAGAGGGCTTGTGGGTGTCATCCCCACTGTGGTTTTCTCCCTCTAACCAAGGGTTTCCATGATAAAAATATGTGTCATGTGTGATTAATTTGTGGATGCTTGATATTAATTTATTTTATGTGTTTTCATTAGTTATATTCTTTGTGGTATGGAAGGTAATTCAATAGTTATTTAAATCAGTGATTGAATTTGTTTATTACCCATTTGTACTAATTCACCCCCCTCTCATTACCTAATAATTCCAATAATTGGTATCAGAGCACTAGTCCTCTTGGTGATAAGCCTAACATCTTGGGGAAAAGATCCACTATCATGGAGGGTTATAGGTATGAGATGAAACTTGAGAATGTGAACAAGATGATCATTGAGGCACAGGAAAAGATAAAAAGAGTCACTTGCAAAAAGGAGAGAACTTACTGAGCAATTGAGTGAAAGCCAAGACTACATAGAACAATTGTTTGAAGGTAGTGCATCTAAAGAGTTTGAGGAGGACATTTCATATCTTTTGTGTAAGAACAAAGGACTCAAAGAAAATTTGGCTAATCTAAAAAGAGAGCTTAAAACTTAGTCTATTAGGATGTGTGAAGTCCTTGAGGAAAAATGAAAACTTGAAGATGCAAAGAAGACTACAAAAGCTGCTTAGAAAATTGATGATGATGCCCTAAAGGAAAAATATATAGAGCTTTTTAACCTAAGAGAAGAATTTTATTTATATCAGAGTAAAATGCAGGATACTGCTACAAAGTCTCTACATGTAATAGCTGATAATGAAATGCTTAGAGAGGTGAATGAGATATTGAAGAAGGAATTGAAAACTGAGAAAGAAGCAAATGAAAAGTTGAAGAAATACAATGAAAGCTCATAAGATCTTGATGAACAACTAAAGAGCCAGAGAAGACATAGAGACACAACCAACCTTGGATATACAGGAGAAGGAATGTTTAAAATTGGCAAATCCTCTAAATCTGAACCTAAGGAGACGCAGAAAGATCATAAGGTAGATCCAATCAAATCAGGTAAGAAACCTAAAAAACCTACTTGTTATAACTGTGGAAAGCCTGGTCATAATGTTAATGTGTGTAGGAGAAAACTGGTGAATAGACCTTACTCTTTTAATGGTTATTTCTATAATTTTCATAAGTATGGTCATAATGCATATGAGTTTAGATCTAGGGCTAACAGTAGATCTAACAGTGGTAACTTTGATGGACATTGTTTCATATGCAATAGATATGGACACAAAGTTGGAGATTGTAGGTCAAGAATGTATACACCGAGGTCACCTATCACACTGGTGAATACTGTTAGAAGGGAAAGACAATTCAATACTATATGTTTATTATGTGGAAACTATGGAAACCTAGCAGTAAATTGTAGAATGAGAACTCTAAGAGGTAATGTTGGTCCTTGGAACTCAATCAACATGGCATGTTTTTTCTGTCATAAGTGTTAGGATTGGATAATACTGAGAGGGGGTGTGAATCAGTATTATTGAACTTAATTAAATTCTTCAACCAATTAAACATTAACCATAAGCTTGCAAAAATGAAAAGAACATAAGAAAATAACACAGGTGTCATAAGACCATGTTTTATTGTCGAGGAAACCCTGAGCAAGGGAAAACCCTGGTGGGGATGATACCCACAAGCAAGCACTAAAGTATAGTGTCCATGTTAGGAGACCTAGCCTTGTTAGGAGCTGAATATTACATAGTACATTTCCTTTTTAAATGAATTACAACCCTGTTAAAGGCATACAACACCCTGTTAGGGGCCAACTGAGCATACAACTCTACAATAAAATTTTGTTACAAAATGTTCTCACTAAAGAGCAATAACAAGAATCTCTAATTCTTAGATAGTTCCTATTTATATCCCATCAATGATCTCTATTATCCTCTTCTCTATCATTCACATCTATCTCATAACATATCATCAATCCATATATATTCTACTTCCACAAAAAGATCTTACATATATATCTTTCTCTTTCACCAAGTCGACTCTCAATGCAAATATTGCATAGTCTGCTTTCAATACAAAATACATTTAATAAATTAAATATCAAATGCATAATCAAAGCTCTTACATAGTCAAATTATAGGTTGTCATAAACCATAATCTAACTCCTATTGCCAGGATTCCATGTCATTCTCCCTTAATCATCGCTACTGTCTAACTGCTCTGTATCAATATTCTGCTGCAGTCTGTCTATCTTCAATTCTCTTTAACTTGTTGTAGACATTACCAAAACAAAAATTTATATTAGGTGGAGGTCACACATACCCCATACTATCTTCCTCTAATCTCGCATGTCATAACTCATCGATCTCGATCTTCGATACCCAAAATACTTTTGTATCTCTCCTTCTATACTTAGTCAATTTCCGAGTTTGCAAAACTTAACTTTATAGGAATTGATCTATAAACCAGATGTGTTGCCATAAATGACAACCAAAAAGTGAATCACTTTACACAAAATTGACCACTTTCCAAAAATCTCTCCCTTTGGCATTGATGGCAACACTTAGCAAAAATGACTAAGTGTTCCAACAAAACAAAACTGTCTCCTCTATTTTCTCTCCTTCCTTATTACTTCCTTCTTATCTCTTCTCCCATTCATTTTTTTCTTCTCTTCTCCCCCTTTGAAAACAATGAAAAAGGCACATAAAAAATAATAGGATTAGTGCTTGCTCACCAGTTTCAGAATATCTTGAAAGGAATCTTCCAAGATCTTCACTTCTATACTCCATGTTTTAAATAATATTTGACTAACATGAATTAGTCCATTCAATGCAAATGATGTAGTCTCTTCTTATTTCAACTTTGTAGGCATAGAATTAGTCAATGAATCTATAAATTTCTCTAAGTCTGATAGATGTGCCTCAAGTATGGATAGCTTAGGAGTGATTAAACTCTTCAACAAATTGAATCTTGTTAATACTCTCCCTTTCTCATTATCTAATACACTGAGTTTTGCCAAAATTCTTGTTACTTCCTTGTCTAACTCCATTACAATTGTGAAGAGGTTTCACAATTGTCCATAATATTGTTCAGAGTTTCCCTCTCCTTGGAAATAATGTCTTCAACATTCTGAACATGCCTAATAGGATTCATATAGTAACTAAATAGTTTCCTTCCATATGTAATGCAACTCTTTGCATTCATCAAACAAGTTTTCGGAATGCCTAAGTCCCATGCAATATACTTGCAAACTTCAGATAGTTTCTTCTCTGAATAGTTATTTTTTGTCTTCTCTTCTGCAATCTTTATCAAATTCTCATAATATCCACCAAATTCATCAAGTGTTATCTTTAGATTTTCAATGTCATCTCTATGCTGGAAAACAATAGGTACTGGAAGCAATTTGTTCACAGTATCAATTGACCTGGTAATTACTTTATCCTTTTTATCACATTTCTATTTCAATCTTTCTTTAACTTTAGTTAGTGTAGTAAAAGCTAATTTTACTAGCTCATCTTCATCCATGTATTCAACATTAACTTCTATTGTTTTATCTTTGCTTTCCAACAATGAGATGGAAGATGTGTTTACCTCTTTCTGTTCATCCTCTTTTTGTTCTTCCTTTTTCTCTTCTTCCTCTTTAAACTCTTCCTTTTGCTCTTCTTCCTATTTCTTCTCCACTTCATCTGCAATAGTGTCATCCACATTCCCTTCAAATGGGTCCTTTTCATCATGTGATGTATCAAGTGTCACAAGCACACCAGAAACATAGAAATCTGGTTGTGAATCATCTTTGCTCTTCTCAACATTTAGCTTAGCTATCTTTGAAATTTCTCCCATTCCTAATGGTGTAGGCGAAGTGGTTTTAGGAGGTGGAGGCTTCTCAGGAGTAGTGTTCATCAATATTTTCTCCAATGCCTTCTGAGTTTCCTCAGTGACTTCATCATATTTTCTTGCCCTGATTTTTAGTAGTCTTACTTTAGTCCTCAATAAAGGTTTCAATTCCTTGAATATTCTCTCTCTCTCTCTCTTGCCATGATTTTTAGTAGTCTTACTTTAGTCCTCAATAAAGGTTTCTATTCCTTGAATATTCTCTCTCTCTCTCTCACCGTGCTTTTTAGTAGTCTTACTTTAGTCCTCAATAAAGGTTTCAATTACTTGAATATTCTCTCTCTCTCTCTCTCTCTCTCTCTCTCTCTCTCTCTCTCTCTCTCTCTCTCTCTCTCTCTCTCTCGTAAAGATATCAAAGGAAACATGTTGTCAATTTACTGATTTCTAATTATTTCATCTTCAATTTGAGCTAACTGTTTCCTTGTCTCTAATCTCCCATACAATTCTTCAGGTATACTGCTCTCAATTTCCAATAGAGTCTTTCTGAAAACAAGTAGGTGATTAACTACAACATATTAAATTTTTTGTTTGTCAGTATCATCATACCTGTCATAGTATTTTTCAATTGAAACTAGCTTCCCTTGTTCTATATCTTTCTTCTCTATCATCTTCAAGTCAGGCTTCCATGCTTGATTACTCTTCTCAAGTTTCTTCTCTTCTCTCACAGTGCTTGGTTCCATAGATGATGTTTGCTTGATAGATCTGGTGTTTACTCTAGGAGTAATGTTTTCAGTTTTTGATGTCTACTGTTATGAAGGAGGTGGACTATCTACCATTAGTTCTCTAGGAGTGGGAAGTGTTGTAGTACTAGCACTTGCCAAACTAGAACATCATTCTGTCATTTTCTTTTTCACTTCTTTCAACTCTTCTTCTGTCAATCCTGCCTTAAATCTACATTCATGTATAATGTTATTAATTTTCCTTTTCCTCATACCTCTAGTCTGTTCCTCTCTTACCTTAGCTGATTTATCCTCATATGTACCCCATCTTTCTTCTGATGTATCAATCTTAGATGCAAGAACAAGTTCAACTTGCATGGTCAATACCTCTTAAATCACTTCATATCCCATTGGATAACACCATTTCTTCCTAGGAGTGACTGCCTCAAAGCATACACAATTAGTTTCAACCATGAAACATATTGTATTCTTATATTTTTCAACAATTTCTTCATGTAATCTATATCTAGTTTTCATTTGCCTATGAAGAATCTTAATAATACCAAACAATTCCCCATCAACCCATGTTTTTTTTTGTCTTTTGTAGCTCTGTAAAATCCAAATACCAATAGATATCCCTTTTCTCCAACCACTAGGGTGCATGCCAGGAAATTTGTGTTCAATGTGTATAAACATATGCATCAGTAGTGAGCCAAATCTGAAGGTCTTTGATCTGTCTTTCTTTATCAGTTTAACATTCTCCAGAAATTGTTGTGCCAATACTTCACATAGGTTATATTTCACATTTTATTTCACCATTCTCCATGCCATCATAATGACTCTTGTAGATATTGAATTAGGTCTATTGCTATAGTAGAGCTGTTAGCCAAGTATCATAGAGATTAATCTCACATCTTGCTAAAAGATGTCATTTACTATCATCGCTCGCCTGTCCATTTCGAGTGAGTTAGGGTTTTGAATTCTTTATTCACATGTTTTTCTACAACAAGAATGATTCTAGTGTTTTCCAGTCTAGTAATCTCATGAATTAAGTCACTACAGATCTTCATAGGCTATTCACCTATCCAAATGAAGTGATCATGTACTCTGCTCAACAATATCTTGATCCTTCTATTTCGTCAAATTCATACAAATCCATAACTTTCATTATGCTCAACTGATCAATGTGTCTGTATTCATATTTCATAATTCCTTTCTCAGTCATATACTCCATCTCAGTGGAAATATCATCAGTACGAAGTATATCATACTTACAATGAATGTAAGCCCTAATATATTTTACGTGTAATACGCCATGAGGGGTCTGAGAAAATGCTCCTTTGGGATCTTCTTCACAAGACTTGAATGAATGTTTCTTGAATTTATACCTAGGTCAATCTATGACATCATAAATAACAGGTGCATCCATAGCTAGATGATGTAAATACCTCTATTCCATTGGATTCTGAGTTTTTCCTTTAATCAATCACGTACGACAATTATAGAATAGATTGAGTTCCTTCGCTCTCTGATCTCCTTAGGTTTCTCTTGTCAAATGGTAAGGAAATAGATCATCGTATGGTGCTTTATACAAGTTTAAGTTAGAAGGGTTTATTTTACTCAATATTTTCGAGTCGGCTATAAATCTCTTGATCACAATATGTGCATGGGCTGATGTTGCACTCTTAGATGTATACTGCATTATGTTTCCCATGTTCATATCTAAGCTCACTCGAGCTCAATCCACAAAATTTAGGGCTTGATATACTCTGATATCTGTATTCAATGCTCCCCCTAAGGCCATGATCAACCAATTAGGTCGATTCTACTTTGCTGCCATCAGGCAAAGACCCAGTAGCATCTACTATCTCTCCCTAAACTAGTGTCTCACTGGTTTCATTGATCTTCCAAATTTTACCATTTTTTTTATCTTCTTCTTTCTTAAAACAACTATCAAAATCATTCTTCAAAACTGCAACACTCTTGCCAATATCACTTCCACTCTCCTATGAATTCATAGTAGGTGGTACTCTTCTGTGGTTTACCCCCTTATACCTACAAACCTTTGTTGTATGTCCTGGATTATTGCATTTGTAACATAAAGGAGGTCTTCTTTCCTGATTTACTTGCAACTTACAATACTTTACAATGTGTCCAAGATTATGGCATTTATAGTATGTAGGTTCTCTTCCATTGTCCTTTTTATATCCATGTTGATTAGGTTTTCTGCATTCTACTTTCTTGTGCCCATATCCATTACAATTAAAAAAATAACCAGAAAAAGTTTTAAAAGGGGCATTACCTCTGCAGTCTCTCTTCACGTGTCCAAATTTGTACAACCAAAGAATCTACCTTTGAAGGGTCTAATATGCTCTCTAGGTTCTTTAGTAGGAGGTTTTTCAGCATCAACCTTCTCATCATATTTATCTTCCTGGTTCTTTGAGCATTCAACTTCATTGAAGCCAATACCAGTCATATCACCTTTAGGTTTCTGTCTATCTCTTTGTTCATCAATCAAATCATTGCTGGTATGAAGTTTCTCAATGTGTTTCTTTGCCTCAACAATTTCACTTTTTATGATTTGATTGTATTTTTCCAATTCTAGATACTTGTTCTTGTAATTGTCATCCTCCTTCTTCATTTGATCTAGTGCACTATTTAGAGATTCTTCAACTTTCTTCTTAGCATCCTTTTGTATTTGAATTTATTTAGTCATAGCCTCATTCTCAATTTTTAGGGTTTCATTTTCTTCTTTAAGTTGCTTTATCTGATCTGAATTATCTTCGTCTGAATCCTCTTTTATCTGAACCATAAGATCTTGTCTTTGACTTCTAGAAAGTTCAAGTTGTTCCTTGAGTTTCTTTATAAATTTCTCAACTCTTCAAATGTTGAATCTTAATTCTCCATTCTCTTATTTTTCTTTTTCAAGGTCTTCAAGTGCATCATCAAAGTTTTCTTGCAAACTATCCAAATCCATTCTGATCTCCCTTAAGTTGTTAGACTTTCTCTCCAAGAGCCAAAAGCTCTGATACCAATTGTTAGGATTGGATAATACTGAGAGGGGGGTGAATCAATATTACTAAACTTAATTAAATTCTTCAACCAATTAACCATTAACCATAAGCTTTCAGAAATGAAAAGAACATAAGAAAACAACACAGCGTCATAACACCATTATTTATTGTCGAGAAAACCATGGCCAAGGGAAAACCCTGGTGGGGATGATACCCATAAGCATGCACTAAAGTATAGTGTCCCTGTTAGGAGACCTAGCCCTATTAGGATCTGAATATTACATAGTACATTTCATTGTTAAAGGAATTACAACCCTGTTAAAGACATACACCCTGTTAGGGGCCAACTAAGCATACAACTCTACAATAAAATTTGGTTACAAAATGTTCTTAGTAAACAGAAATAACAAGCATCTCTAATGCTTAGATAGTTCACGTTTATAGTTCATCAATTATCTCTGTCATCCTCTATTCTATCATTCACATCTATCTCATAACATATCATCAATCCATATATATTCTACTTCCACAAAAAGATCTTACATATATATCTTTCTCTTTCACCAAGTTGGCTCTTAATGTAAATATTACATAGTCGGATTTCAATAAAAAATACATTTAATAAAGTAAATATAAAATGCATAGTTGACACTCTTACATAGTAAAAGTGTAGGTTATCATCAACCATAATCCAACTCTTATTTCCAGGAGTCCACGTCATTCTCCCTTAATCATCACTACTGTCCAACTTCTCTGTATCACTGGTCTGCTGCAGTCTGTCTATCTTTAATTCTCTCTAACTTGTTGTAGACATTACCAAAACAAAATCAATCTTAGGTGGAAGTCACACATACCCAACACTGTCTTCCTCTAAGCTCGCATGTCATAACTCATCGATCTCAATCTTCAATACCCAAAATACTTTTGTATCTCTACTTCTGTACTTAGTCAATTTATGAGTTAGAAAAACTTAACTTTATAGGAATCAATCTATAAACTAGATGTGTTGTCATAAATGAAAACCAAAAAGTGAATCACTTTACAAAAAATTGATCAGTTGCCAACAATAAGTTAGGTCATCTGACTCATATTTAATAATTAAATATTAATTAAATGCCTATATTTAATTAATTGATTTAATTATTAAGTCTTGATTTAAATAATTGAGATTTAATAAATATTAAATTCAATTATTGTAATTAATTGTGCAAAGTTGATTTATTGAGTGTTGCTTTAATTTGCATGATTAATTGATTTAATTTAATTGAAATAATCTCATGCATTTTTAATTATGACTTTGCTTTTATATTATAAATTTGAGATGTGCACGCTTTAAGTGAAAATTGAAAATAAAGAATTTCTTTTAATTTTTAATTAGATAATTAATATTCCTTTAGGGTTTCACCTTTTTGAAAACCTAATTGCCTAGTTTTCTATATCCTTGGATTGAAAGCCATTTTGGGAGTGGTTCAATCAGGGAGAAGGAGAAAATAGGTGATTGGAGATTTATGGAAAGCTTAGGAGCAATTTTGGATTCTTCATTGTTTTGGATTTGGAATTGTTTCCTCTCATCAGTTACTAAGTGTATCGTCAGAAAATGGAAGCACTGCCATTTTGGACTGGTTTAGCCCTCCGGGTAAGTGGTTTGGGGTCATGTCAAGCACCTTGAATGGGTCTCCAACTTGGATCTGGCTTTTACCCATGTTATGCCCCTTTTTCCACTTCTCTTGGGCCTATTTTTGGCATCTTGAACTACAGACCTGAGATTCTTGACCTCAGGGTAAAGGTCGACCTTGACCCTGCCCAAGGTCAGAGTCAAACTTGACCCTAACCTAGGGTCCCGATTTCATGTTTCCAGGGTTTCCAGATATCGGGCTTCGGAAAGATTTAATTCCCACTTCTGAGTCGACTGTTTTGGTCTTCAAGGAAATGATCCTTGAAAGTATATTTAATATAGGTCCACTTCTAAGGGTATAGGTCTAATTGAAATTTAATTCTCCTATGTAGACCTCTCTAGAAGACTATGCCCTAGATTCATATATAAGGAATCCTTCTTCTCTCATTTTCTCTAAGACTTGAAGCATAAGCACGAACCATCTAAGACAACTCTATGCATGATCTATTGAAGAAAACATCTACTCTCAAGAATTCAAGCATTCAAAGACATTCAAGAATTCAATTCATCAAAGAGATCCATTGGTAGCCATTGAAGGATTCAAGCTCTATGGAGCCCTCTTGTTGAATATTTCTCCATCTACATCCATGCAAGCCTCTTCCTATTCAAAGATCCATTCAAGATTGGTGTTGAAAATATAGAAGCAATTGATTTGAGACATCCTACATCCTACATTCTACATTCTACAATCATTTGGTGCATACATACTTGTGGATCCAAAGATTCAAATCCTCCACAAGGGTTTCTATACAAGCAAGGTGAAGTACGGTGATCAAGGTGTTAATCTCTTGCGTGGTATTGCTCATCTTGTGCATTTAAATGTTAAACCTTTAGCTCAAGAAGCTTAATATTTAGGATTTACTCCTCCCGTCACTAGTGTGGGACCTTCTTCAGTTCCTTTACCTAGAAATCCTACTTATACTCCTCCTTTATTTACTACATCTCTTACATTTTCCAATCCTCTAACTTCAAATATTCCACTTCCATCTCTTCCTATGAGTGTTCTACCGGTGTCTTTACCTACCTCACAACCTTCATACCATAGTGTTCCTTTTTCTTATTCCAATCCTCTTCCAACTGTGGTTCCAAGTGTTCCACCAGTTGTGTCTTCTATTCCTACTGATTCCTACACTTTTCCTAGTGTTCCAAATGTCACTATGCCTCCTATTTCTTCTAATGATTCCACAATTATTAGTTTGGCTCAAACTGTGTCCTCTTTACAACAACAAATTGCATCCTTAACTCAATCCAAGTTTAGTATTTCTACATGTGACATGGCTAGTCCTTTATCCCTAGACATTATTCATGCTCCTGTCCCTTAGCGATTCGATATGCCTCACCTTGAGAATTACACTGGTAAGGGAGATCCTGTCACTCATGTTAAAATGTTTCAAATTCTTTGTAGTGACTATTCTCATGACCATAGGATTTTAGCCAAGTTGTTTCCTAGAAATTTTCTTCATAAGGCCTTGGAATGGTATTGTTCCTTGCCTCCTTATTCTATTGATGCTTTTCCAAAACTTGCTAATACCTTTATCCAACAGTTCCAAAATAAAATTGGTCTGCAAGTGTCCTTAACTGATTTGATGCATTGTAAACATAATACTAAAGAAAATTTGACTGAATTTATTGGTAGATTTAAGTGTTTGTATGCTCAGATTTCTTATCCTGTTCCCGATATTGATATTCATCATATGTTTATTTCAAATTTGCAAAAGGATATTAGAGATAAGATTCTGCTTACAAAATTTACCTTTTTTTAACAACTTTGTGCAACACTTCATCATTATCAATTACAAGTGAGTCAATTTGAGAGCAATACTCCAATGGATCATGTTCCAGTTGATAAGAGTGATGTTTCTCCTAATCCCAACAAGTTTCATAAGCCTAACAACTATGTCAAAATCAATAAACAAGAAAATGCAGTTGTTGATCAAGTTGTTGTTTTATCTCACAATGCCACATCTACATCCACTACTTTTCATTTAAATCATATGTTTACTCCTCTTTCTGAATCTTTACATTCTATTATGAGTAAATTGTTGACTGCTAATATGATTTCTTTGCCTCCTATTCAACCTCTTCTTCCTATTACGATGGCATCCAAATCTTTTGATCCTAGATCCTTTTGTCAATATCATCGTCAACATGGTCACGATACTGAGAAGTGTTATTCCCTAAAAAATAAGGTTCAAGATTTAATTGATTCTAATGCTTTATCTGTTGATCATTTTGATGGAAGTGGGAACAAATTTGTCTCTCCTCCTAATCAAAATCTCCAAATCTATACGAATCATTTGCCTACACATGATACTAATACCAATTCTCAACCATCTTCTGTGGATATTGTTTATGATTCAAAGATGGATGATCTCAACCATATTGTTAACCATGTGGAGTGCATTGTTTCATCTCAACCTACTATTCAAGATCCTTCACCTCCATCTCAACTTCAAATTCCACCTCAACCTAAACCAAAACTTCAATCTAAACCAACAAAACAACCTAAGGATAAAAGACCTAGGGAACTCTCAATCACCTTTGATGATTCTGAGACTATTAAGGCTCCTGATGGTTCCCTTTACATTTATGCTAGGATTTCTAAGATACCTACGCGTGCTTGTCTTATTGATCCCACTTTCTTAGTGAATATCATCACTGAAGAAAACCTTTTTTATGAAGATCTTACAACGTGATTATTATGATACATCTGATGTGTGGATCCAAACTTGTAATGGTTTTGTCTATCCATCATTTGGTTCTATTACCTTACCTGTTGAACTTTGTGGTAAAGTTATGGATACTACCTTTGTTGTTGTCCCTACTTCTGATCAATTTTAAGTTAAGCTTGGTTTGCCTTGGTTGTCTGCCATGCGTTCCATTACTTCTCCTATCCATAAGTGTATTAAGTTCATTCATGATGAAGAGGTGAAGACAATTAATCATAGCTTATATCAACCTTCTAGGCCTTGGGATTGTGCTACCCTTGACTTCTTTTGGCCTTCATTACCTCATTCATGTTCTTCTCGACCTGATAACCTTTTTCTCTTATATCAAGCCTATAAACATCACAAGATTCTTGAGTTAAGCATGCCTTAGATGGATCTTAAACATGGTATTTTACCTATGCCTTCCATACCTCCTTTTTTAATTACTTCCAGTTATGTTAATCAAACTCCTAGTGTTTCTTTTCATCCTACTACGAATCCTACTAATCCTCCTATAGAACCTGTGAAGGAACCACTTGTTGTTCCTCCTAGGTCTCAACATATTTCAAACAAGACAAAACATAAAAAATCTAACAATGAACTTCGTAAGAAGTGTCGAGCTCACGATAGGACCTGTGCTTCTGTTCTTCAAAATTCTTTACCTTCTTTTGACTAGCCTATGCCTGATGTGTTGAAGGAAGATAATGTTAATAATGATGTTAAGATGAATGATTATGATGATTCTATTTCAATTAATCTTGATGAAGAAGATACTATGGATGATCCTACTGATGCTAATGATGAATATGAGACTATTGATCTTGATATTGATTTACCTCATATGCTTTCCACACAACTGATCATTACACCTAGTATCAAACATCACGATTCTCAAGAGGATCCTTGTTTGGAACTGGATATTATTCCTACAGTGTTAGATATAGTCCCTCTTGCGAGTTTCCCACCTTCCCCAAATGATATAAACCGAGATAGGGAGAGTAGGTGATGTGCTTGATTGGCTTGTCCTTTGTGGTAGCCTTTTATGTGTTTGCATGTTATACTGTGCTTCTCTTGTACAATATTTTGCTAAATATTTGTTATATTCTTTTACACAACCCTTGTTACTTTGTTGGTGCAAGGTGATAAAAGAATCAAACATGTTGTACAATTCCTCTATATGTATCTCTATTCTTCTATATATTGTTGCATGGTATGTTGTACCTGTGCTATTGTTCGTAAATGTTTTCCTTGTGTCATTTGCTTGGATTTGTGACATGGTAGCACTGATTATTTTTGGTCTCCATGTTATGGTCTGAAAATACTCTTCTTCATAACTCTTGTGTTTTCTTTCCTCCATTGTGACTGTAGCTCTACTTTCTTTGGGGAATGATATCAATTCATTTGCAATAATATTATATCTATATATACATATTATCTTATGATCATACTGACCCCATGGTAGGTAAATCCCTTATGTGTTCTATGTATGTTTATGTGGTATTTCCCTTGATTAGTCTTCACTTGGGGGCATCTCGTATTAGAGTTGTTTATGTTTCCATTAAAGCCATTTCTCCTATTAAAGTGTTAGCAATGAATTTAACATGGGGCATATGCTCTACTCACTTTTTGCACACACGCACTTCCAAAATATTTTCAAACTCAAAACTTATAAATTTTTCCCTTTATGGATTACAGACTAATCCTTAAAGCATGAAATTTTACCTTACAGGATCTCTTGATCCCTCTAGTTTAAATTCACAAGGATCTCTTGATCCCTCTGATGACATTAATTTTTCTATTAGTACACTTAGTGAAAAACATTGACAGAGATCACTGGAAGACTACAAGCATTACCGGCAGACTACAAGCATTAAAGATAGACTACAAGCATTACTAACAAACAACAAGCATACCCGATAGAACACAGAGGTCATGAAAAATGCTAAGTATGGAATTGACTGATGAACACTGACAAGTGTTGCACCGACGAAGTGAATAGGACATCATCAATGGGTCAATAACATAACATTGAGATCATCACCGACGACACAGTTTTGAGAACAAAACTGATGAAATATAAAAGGCATACTCAATGACCAGTTCAAGAAAGGAATACCAATGACAAAGAAAACCGACCGTCAGAACCAACAGTCAGTTAGAAAACCCACAAAAAGTGGATTTGAGTTTTACACGTCAGATAAAGCATTGTAATTCTATTTATAGAGTTTTAATTTGTTTTAAAACATAACTTGAGGGTCAAGCAAGCTTTATGTAAATGTTTTAAAGCATCCTAATGGATCTAAAA